>VWYI01049519.1:640-92312 GCA_013399455.1 Anthoscopus minutus | reverse complement strand
CTGGAAAACATCCTAATAGCACAGACTTCTGGTTAACTTTTTAATGTCTTTTTAGGAAAGGAATTTAGCATGAAGCTTGGAAACAAATGTTTGCTAAAATACATGCTGTATTCTTTTAGTAAACATTTTCTTTTTTGCTATATTTTATAGGTAATATAAGTACAATGAAACCTTAAAATTTTTGCTTGGGAAGTACTGACTTTTCACAACAAAAATCTAAGCAACTGAGTGTGATTAGTGCTGGGTTTAATTAAACCTGGAGGTTCTTCGTTCAAAATACTATGTCTAAAGTTTCTATTATAGAATAGGGGATGACCATGTTTGTCATCATCCTGTAGCATTCTGTACTTCGAAATACACAAACATGGAGAAGAGACTTCAACTTGTACACACCTCCAAGTGCTCACTGGGGCTTTTTTCTTGGATCTTACTGTGGCATAATTAACACCTACTTCACCCATTGCTCATTAGTACACTGGACATTAATGAGTCTATTTATTTTTATGTAATCCTCTAAAGGCAGGACTGATTTATGCTCGCTATGAAAAAAGCAACTACATTTCATAGAAATGAATATGTAGGATTTATTGTTGTATTTATGTTTTTATTGTGTATTAGGTCTAAATTTAGCCTCCAGGTTGCTGAGCATGTTAGTTTCTTTAAGATGGTTGCTATAGTGATAGCAGCACATTCCTTTAATCTTAGTGTAGTTAAAGTATTTAGTTACCATTGGTCATCAGAGTGCAACTAAGAAAATAGCATTTGCACAAGTACTTTTTGTACCCCTCTGAGACTGTAGGAACTGTGATTTTATCCCTTTAAAAAGCATAATATTTGGTATTTGTGATTTCAGTTTTTCATACTGCTTTCTGTTAGATTTATATTGGTTCTGCTTAGGAAATACATGTCATTCCTTCAGGAGGACAGATAGAGAGTGCAATGTATTCCTATGCAGCTTGTAACTGAACCATAATGAAAGTTACTTCTGGTCAGAATTAAGATGTTTGAGCAATAGTCAGTATCACTCATAAATAATTCAGGAACTTGTTCTCATATTTTAATGTGAAACTAATCTGAAAACTCTAACTGGAATGTTGAATTTTCTTGTTAAAAAAAGTTTAATTTTTTTTTTATTTTACATGGCTCAAGCCCCAGAACAAATCCATGCTGGACCATGAGCTTATCTTCTTGGAAAAGCTCCACGGTGTCTAGTAAAGTTCTCAGTTAAATTCAGGTCTAGAAGCAGGGCTACTCAGAAGCTATAAAGCAACTCCTTGTCATTCTAGTATACTACCAAGTTCATGTTTCTTGCTCCTCAGGGTAAATTTTTGCTTTCTTTTTTTTTTTTTACATTCTCTAGCTAGTCTCTGGAGAACTGGTGGTATGCATTTTGGTTGGGTTTTTTTTTCTTGCTTTGCTTGACTTTTGAATTTATACGGCCTGTTTGTTATGATTGGGCATTTCCAGGTGTTGATAAATTAGAGCATCTGGTTAAAATGGAGTGCAAAGATATGTACAAAAGCTTGTCACAAGTGTTCTAAGGTAGAGAAAAATGGTAAAAAACTAAAAAAACCACAATTACTTCTTATGCTATGAGAACAAATGTACAGATATATAGTAACTGATTTAGATATTTTTGAAAACTCTTCTAAATGCAATTCCTTTTTTTATAGCATTGATATCAGATAGTGTACTTCTGCTGCATTCTAAATCTGAATTGTGTTTTTTTTAATTGTTGAGAAAAAAATATCCCTCACTTTAATTGGGTCACAAATGAACATTTTTAATAAAGAAGGTCTTTTTGGGAAGGTTTTCTGCATGCAGTTTGAAAATGTGGCATATGTGGGTGGATCTGGCGAGCAGCTGAGAGACCAAGGAATAGCCCTTAGTGGTGCTCAGTCAGTCAACACTACTGTCTCACTTGGGTCTCAGAAGTAAATCACAACAGGTGATAAGTTTGTGGATTTTTCTGTTTACACATGATGATTTTTTTTTGTTATAAATACTTGCCAAATAATTTCATTTCCACATGAAGGACATTAATATTTTTTCTTGTAATCCTAAAAACTGCACACAATTTAGTTATTAATATTTGTGTAAATGGAAAGGAAAATGCTGGAAGGAAGTGGGAGACTCAGTGTCAGTTTCTCCCCAGACTTTCAGTGACAGTAGCTGATTTCTTGTTTGTTCAGTGTATACAAGGTTCAACTCTTAATTCCTCAAAATATCAAACCAGCCATGTAAATGCATCTGTTGTCCAACTCATAGAACAGGGAAGAAAAGAATAAAAATTATTATAGAAAAGCTGTTAAAAGGAAATGTAAGTTATTAACTCTTCAAACATATGCAGACATGATGCCGGCAAAGTCTCCTGTTCTGTTTTAGTGGATGGGCTGGTCCAGTTAAGACTAGAACCTAAACAAGAATTTTGCAGTTACAAACCTGTGCTGGTCAAGACACAATAAGAGTGGGGTTGAGTGTATTGTTGGTATGTTCTTAGGTCTGTTTCATCTCCTATAGGTTTTGGATAGGGATGGGAGTTTTATTGCATGGGACCATGAATTTCTCTTCTCAAAAATTTTAACAGAAATTTAGCATAGGACAGAGTAAGAATCAGTGATGGATTTACATTATTTGCAATAAAATAGCACTGAATACTTCCTACCATGTACCTTTAAATCATAAATGACCTTGGTTTTCTTTTTCTCTATTTTTTACTCCTGAGCATGACACTGACAAGGACTTTTTAATCCATCAGACAGGTTATAGACCCTTTCATAGTCACAAGAAGCAAAAAGCATCTGACTAGAAGGGAATACATGGGGCAAGTTCCTTGCTGGCTATAATTTTGTTGTCATTTCAAGTATTGTGGTAGTATAATTGATGTGACAGGACTGGGCTTTAGACTTGGTCCCTTAGCTTGTGCTCACTTTCAGTTTTAGTCTCTCTCTGTCATTCATTTTGATTGGATAAGATTTAGGTGACAAATATATGCATAGTTTAGAGGCTTAGAGTAAGTGTACATAAAATGAAATATTATATGGTGATATAATGTATATAAAACAGTTCCATGGAAAAGGTAATAATTGGTGTCACCTTACAATACAAGGTAGTGTAGTGTGCTGATCACATTGCCAGCAGGAGGTTCTTTTTTATTAATATTATAATTAAATGATTTTCTGGATAAAGGCCAAAAACAGATGAGAGTTGATTGTGCCTTGTCCACTGTTGCTTGGCTCTATTAGTTGCATTTTCTAAAAAGAATTGACTTGACATCTTCTTTTTACAGGTTGTTATTGATGCCTTCAGATTGATCAATGCTAATATGATGGTCTTAGGACATGAACCAAGACAAACAACTTCAAATCTGGGTCACTTAAACAAGCCATCTATCCAGGTAAACCTACTGATGATAGTCCTGTAAACTGCAAGATTTATTCACCAATTTTTGGGAAAGGTACTTAAAACAGTAGGTTACTAATTGTTTAGTGTTCTCTCTATTGCATTTTTCCACATGTATTTATACTTTATGTGATTCATCAATGGACATGTATATGTGAGGGATTTAAAATTGAGCCCTAAATTAACTACCAAAGTGTGAATGCATGTATTTAATGTGTACAGCAAAGATTCATGTATAAATTTATGAAAATGCAAACTTTTAAAAGTGACAATTGATGGCAACATGTGATGCAAGATAGGTGCTGTTTTCAGTCCTGCTGAAAAACTGCTGCTTATCAACATCTCAGCTTTCTTCAAGATAAGTTACTCATGAGTAAATTATGGAAAAAGTTCTCTCTTTGCTTTTTACTTTAAGTTTATAGAGATTCTTGCTTATTATGTAATCTAGATTAAACCTTGTATTGTGTCTTAAATAATTAATCTCTGATTTTTATGTAATGCAGTAATTTGCTGAAAAAATGATGGAGGAAGGATATTCAATGGATAAAATGGATGCCTGATTGGTTTCTGCTGTAATGTTTCATTTGAATACACGTTTGTGAAACTTACATATTCAAAGTTTTATTTCTGAAGTTGACTTTCACTAAAAAGACAAAAGTTTTGGTCTTCACTGAAGCAAGCCTTTATTTTGAGAAATAGCTTCTATCCTGAAACAAGTATCCTCTGGAGTGAGAGTGATCAATGTTTTTATCCCTGTCATTCTCCTGCCTCAATGTTTTTTCCCTTAAAAAACTTTTCCCTCTTACTATATATTCTAAAGGCATGTGTCCTTGAAACTATGAAGCCCAGTTCCTGATTTTTGTTCCATTACTTGAACAATAGAAATAATATTTTGCTAGATAAACATCCAAGAAAAATACCAGCCACTAGTCTGAGCAGAACTGAAATAATGGCTGAACTTGTGCTCTAAAAGAGCCATTCTACGGGAGGTCATAAACCACCATACCCCTATCTTGAAAAAGATAAGTTGTTTTTTTGTTACTAATACACTGAAACTCTTCACTGTTGATAAAAATGCTAGCAAAAAAGCATCTTAAAATTAAGCAGTGTCTGCACAGGAAGCTATGTTTTACTTTTGATTTTTCAATTGGTCAAAACTGTGAACAGTAATGAGTATGAAATAAGTAGCTAATACTCTTGATTGGATGTAGGCAAGCCCATACTTGCATGTTTCAGGGATTTTCTAACTGGGCTTTTCCAGACCATGTTTAATGCTTTCCCTTGGAAACCCCTGCAGTATTGTTCAGCTTCATTATTCTAAGATCACTCTCACTACAGCATGTCATATTTTGGCCATGGGATTTTGGGTTTCTGTTATTAAAATGGGTAGTTTTTGTTTGTGTTGATTTTTTGCAAGCTGGCAGTGAGCTATTGCAAATGTCACTGTTAAGATAAAAATCATAATTTTAAATGATACTCTGTTCCTAAAGCTGCAAGAGCTCTTGCAGTATTGTGTTGCTTTTATCTTAAGCCGTGAGCAAAGTTACAACCCAGTTGAGGACAGAAGCAAACTAAATACTGATTTCAGCTGAGCTAGAAGCAGGAATTACAAGACATTACTTCAAATCTCAGGAAGAAGAATAATAGAACAGGATGTGCCGTGGCTTCAGTCCCTTTTTGTGTGTGTGGTTTTTTTCTTGTGTTCCCTTACTGAGAGCTTTTTTACAGTTTTTACCTTTTGCATTTGCCCAATCTTTTAAAGGGTAATTTTTGGAAATGAGGTGGAAAGGGAGAGGACAGTGGGAGAATGCAAACCTGTTTGCAAACTTTAAGAACTTGAGAAAACTTCCTAAATATCTATGCCTGAGTTTATACACAAACACCAAAACCTCATATGCAGTCGCTTTGAGTGAGAAAAGAAAATGGAAGTGAAAATTACTCACTGCTAATAGTTTCAACTATAAATTCCTTTAATGATGATAAAACCTGTATTTTACAAGTCTAATTAAAATAAGTTGCACAAATAATGGTTTTATATAAGGGCTGATTCCATTATTTTTCAAGTCTTTTTTTTCTTTGTATATGTGTTTGCTGTAGAAATCTTTGAAATATATGTATGAAAACATTTTCAGCTTTCATACAGATAATTTTGTAATGCTGAAATATTAAGTTGCATAAGATGCAAATACACATTCATTTTGTATAACTCTAAATATATAATTAAACATAAATAGGTAGAATGCTTGAAACAGAAGAAGTATTTATCACTAATAATTATAACAATGCACATTGTGCAACTGAGGTTTTTGCTTGCTTCAGTTAATACCTCTTCATGATGTACCTGGAGAATGAACTTGGGAATGTTGACAGTGGTTATAAATAAATAGATAGCAAATAGTCTTTTGTTTGTAACAGAATATTTTAATAGAATATTTTAATAGGAGTGATAACCAAATTTATTAAGGGAGGAAAGATTTGAGAGAAATATGTTTGTGCATATGTATCGGTCAAATGTTTGAAGGCAGTTACCATTTTTTCTTATTATAGTTGCTACTGTGTGAAAAAAAAAATCTCTGGTTTAGAAATAGAAAGCATAACTGTCAGTTAATGAACACAAAAAGAGAAATGGAACCAGGTATATTTAATTCATATCTGCTTATAGTCTCTGTATTTTTTCCTTCATGTTTTTTCTTTTATTTGAATGATGTTTAAAGATGATTATATTGAAATTAGCTTTCTCCTTCTGATATTTTTTCATTTCAATGGTGAGTGATTTAATTCAGTTTCTCCCCTAAATTTTGCAGGCGCTAATCCATGGACTAAACAGACATTACTATTCCATCACCATCAACTACAGGAAGAATGAACTAGAACAGAAGGTAATTATTTCGGCTTGAATTCAAAGTACCAGGAGCATTATACAAACTATTTAACATTTGCAGCAATGTTCTGACTTCAATGGCTGTTACTCTCAGTAATTGTTTTAACTCTTCTGGAATAGGTGGCTTCTCTTCCAGAAAAAACTTGAATGTACAGTCATGGTGATGCAACTGTCCAAAACCACGTTCTAATGACTATATGAATAGTTTGGCAACATTTTTGTCCACTTCATGGAAAGTTTTCATGCTGTTCTCTGCACCTAAGTTTGTCCAGAGTTTCAATTTTCAGTGATGAAGCTGAAAGTTTTCACAGGCTGGAATTCCTGAAGCTAGGAAAATTTTTTACTGTGTTTCCCAAAATGGAATATCCAAGGGATATTGGGTTTTTATTTGCTGTAATCACTTTGACAGAAGGTACTTCCATTTGGTGTGGTTGGAACTCCCCAAGACGTCACTGAGTATGAGGAAGTAGTGATGTCTTGCATTTACAGAAGAAATGTTATGGAGTTACTGACAACAAATGTTTTTTTGTTATTTTTGCATCAAACTTCTTCAGGTTATATGCAAAATATAGCTTGAGAGTCTCAGCCAGGAAAACAAAAAGGAAGTAAAAAAGCTTAGTTATCATCTACCGAAGTTCATTCTTGAAAAGCCAGATTCTGTCCTCTGTGTGTGTGTTCTCTGATATGTCTGTATTTTCATGGCCTTGTTAAGGTTATAAATGGATCTCAAAGCTTATGATGAAATGGTCAGAATGGTTTTTTCACAGAATTCAGACTTTTTGAGTTACAAGTAATAAGAAATAAACAGTTTCAAATAGTGGAGGAATATGTGTGCAAATTAAGGAGTTGGAAAGAGTGTGTGAAATGCACAACCATTTTAGTGCAGTATCAGGCATCTAAGATCTCACTGTTACCGAAAAGAGTAACTGGTTCAACAAAACCTGCTTTCTCAGGAAATGTTCCTGAGGCTTCCAGGGGGTTATTGTTATTGTTTCCAGTCAAATGCAACAATTTGGCAAATCCAGTCTTGTCTGAGGTTCCAAGTGTGTGTTTTCATCAATGGCTTTACCTAAGTGAGTTATTACCTTTGCAAGCAGGAGAATAATCTTGACCAAGTTAGGAAAACATTAATCTGTAAGGCAACAACTCTCTCTCACATCTTTCATGAGGCAGCTTCATACATATCTCAAACCCCCCTTGTGGTGGTGGTGGTCTGTTATCTCCATCTGTAGTAAGAAGAGTACATGCTTCATGTATTCGATTAGGAGCTCATCACACCAAACCTTAATTTTAAAATCAAGATAGCCTAGCTAAACTGTCCATATGCAGTTTGCCTACGACTCCTTCTGTCAGTAGCAAAGATCTTGCTAACACAAATTATGACACAAACTTTCAACTCAGTTCACATGTTCCAAAGCCTGGTTTCTTTGGAAGCTCTACATAGGAAGAGGTACTTTTATTCAGGTGATAGCAATTACAGGGATTACCAGTTCTCAAAAATATCTAGTAAACGTTCACAAATTGAAGGCAAGCTGAAACCATTTGCTGAAAGGGTCCTACTACAGTCACCAAGTATGCAGGAGATCCACAAAATGCACTTCCTTTTTTCATGAAAACTAAGAAATTCCTGTTGTAGCTATTCCTTTGCTCTTTCAAGATGACATGAAAGTGTCAACTAAAACCTTTCAAATATTTGTAATAGTGCCTGCATTTATCACCATCAAATCTCTGCACATTTTATCTTACGGTTTTTATGCCTCTGTATGAGGCAAAGACACACAAGTCATGCTTTGGTCACTTTCAAAGTTGATTTTATCATACCTTTCAGTTGCTTGCATCCTGACCAAATAATCAGTGAAGTCTCTGTAACTACTTAATTAATTTAATCCAAACATTAAAATATTTTTCAAATTAGTCAGAGGCCAAAAGCTTCAACTATTCCTCATATGGCAACAAAAGTATTCCATTTTCTCTTAGCCCTGCTACAAGGCAGTTGTGCATTCTTAGCCTGCAGCAAAAGTAACAAATCACAGAAAACAAATCTATGTATTCCTATCAAAGGAAATGTGACCCATGTTTTCGTGCCTTATTTTCATATTTAGGATTTAGGAAGTTTGATCTTTAAAAAATGTGCAAATCTATCTTCTACTCTAGCAGAACAGTTGATCACTGTATTTCCTCTGTTCAAACACTGACACTGTAAGATCAATATATTTTTTTATATTCTTCTTACTATAAATCAGTGGCCTGTCAAAGATCTTCATAGTATTCTGAAAGTATTTTATGCTGAATGCTCTAAAGAGGTTTTTTCTTGCAGATGCTGCTAAATTTGCATAAGAAGAGTTGGATGGAAGGTTTGACACTTCAGGACTACAGTGAACATTGCAAACTCAATGAAACAGTAGTGAAGGAGATGTTAGAATTAGCTAAGAATTATAACAAGGTATTCATATCCCATAATGACAGTTTAACTGTAGCTGTGTTTATGAAGTGAAGAAATTAGTTGCTTTATTTCAGAAGGAATTGATTATCATAAGCTTTGTTCAGAATGACTGTAGTTCATACTAATCAGCTATGTATGGTTTTTGTGTGAAGTTGCCAGATTAGCTCCTCAGGCATTGCCACCAGACTTTTTGCCCTAAACTTTTGTCAAATGTTTAGTAATATGTTTTGCTTTGAAATGTGAGTAATCCTATCGATTTTGTGTTTTTACTTAGAGATAAGGATGTAAGATTTCTGTAGATCAAAATGAGCAGTTAGTCATATTTTTCAGTCCTTCAGTCAATAACTATTTGATCACTGTAGCAGAGTAAAGGTTATCTATCTGTATCAGTCTAGTAGATTGGTTTAAGTATTTAGAACACATTCCAGAGCCCAATTCAATCTTCTGTTTAGATAAGAAATTTGTTATTGGTGTTCTAAATAAGAGGAATCACAGCTACTTGCACTGTTTTAGTACTGACACACTTAGAAATATTTCTTACAAATAACAGATCTCAACAAGCATTCTACGAATAGTAATCATATCAGCATTTCTTAGAAAGTGTTATTTTTTAACTCCTTAGAAGTCCTTAAAACCAAAATTCACTATTACATTCACTAGTTAAGTTAGCAGAGGAGCTTTATGAAAACACTATATTTGAAGGCAACGTAACAGTATCAAAATATATTAAAATAAATTACTTTAAACAGGACAAAAATTTATTGAGATCAAATCTCCAGTAGTTGAAACAGTATAAATAATGTTGGATTTGGTTCTCTTTTACTATTTTAACCATTTTCAACTATCTTTAACTATTGATACCACTCATTTAAGATTTTTGCTTAATAACATTTTGGTGAATATCTGACAATAAAACCATTCATAAGTATTTGCCTTGATCTTTTGCACTAACACTCAGTAATTAAAACCACGTCTGCTGAAAAGCTGAAGTACTTTCCTTTTGACTTTCTGAAATGTGTTGCTGTTTGATTTTTTTTTTTCTTCTATTTTTTTAAGGAACAGAATTGTATTTTGAGAATCTATGGCTTGGGGAAAAAGTAAACGAAATCTGAAACACTGACCTTTCCTGTGTTTCTTTCACAGGCTGTTGAAGAAGAAGATAAGATGACACCTGAACAGCTGGCAATAAAAAATGTTGGCAAGCAGGTGAGGTGTGATGAATTAAGAGTGAGGTGGAATGATATGCTTCGTTCATTCTAAATACTAATTTTTTACATGTGCATAGGTGATTTTAGTTCTATATGCATGATATTCTCAATGCTTCAAATAATAAATTTATTTTTGTTGGTGGTTGTGCAAGGAATGGGGCCTTTGACTGTAGGTAATTGGCAGAATATCTGCAAGCCATGTTCTATGTGTTTTTATTATATGCTGAGAAGCAGTGTTGAAATGTAGTTGTCTTCCCTTTTCCCTCTTCATTTGTTTTAACTTCTTCTAAGAGACATAAAGATATCCAAATCTGTGTCAGAGAGACCCAAACTGTGGAGACACTTAAAAAATGGTGATCATGGAAACAGAGGTGAAGGGATGTGTTTGTACATTACCATGGCTAAAGAGCCAGCTCACCCCTGTCTCCAGTTCATGAACACACTGTCAGTGCTTAGCTCTCAGACACACTTGGCAGGTAGGCTGAGTTCCTTTGTATTGGTGTTGGAGGAAAACTGTTTGGGACCACAGCTGAACCGAAAATACCCACTCAATTCATCCCATCCTTTTGCAATGTTTGAATATAATGCCATTTTAAAGATTCAACAAAAACTACAAAAGATTCAACTATTTCTACATTTGATTTCAATGTAAAGGTTGGGGAAATGTGCTCTCATGAGCAAGATGAGAGCAAAGCAAATTTGTAAGAACTTATGTTCAAGAAGGGCAATGGAAACAAGAAATAGCTTTTAAAATATCTAGTGTGTCCTTAAAGAACCAGTACTTACTGTATTGCTAGTAGCAGTAGAAGAATTTAAAAGATTCTGGATTGCTCTTATGTGTCAGCTTCTAGCAGCAATGTCATAACACATCTGCACCATTGTTCAGTCACTTATGTATTTCTGTAGCATTCAGAACAATGGAGTTTATGCACACCTACACATACATAAATATATACATATAAAATATGTAAGAAGGGTTGTATTTTAAGGGTTGTGATGTCATCTCAAACAGAACTTGAGCTTCGCTAGTTGTTACGCATAAGTGAAAAAAACTGTTTTGAAACAGTTCTTCAAAAAGAATAGAATTTTTTCCTGATAAAATTTTTAAGTTTTCTTTAAATTAAAAAAAAATTACTTCATTGAAGTAATTTTCAAGTGGGGTTTTTTATGCAACTTAGATAAAAAGCGTTGTAAGCAAGCAGCCACTCACAATAGGGATATTATGTTATTAGGTGTATAATTTTTTAGGAACAGAAAGAATATTGGAGAACTGTCTGATCTTTGAAAAGGAGTTATTTAAGAATGGCAATGTACACCAGTTCAGTAGCACTCTTCTATATAAATTTGGATGGGTTCATTACATTTTGACAATAATCCTGTCTTTTAAAAAGTTACAATTCCCATGCATGATTGTCTTCTATATTTTAATTTCTTTACTTATAAGAATTACTACACTAATACTGTAAAAAAGTTTAGACATCTTTTTGAGGTATGCCTGATATTTTTGCAGTATTTGGCGAGTAATTATTTCATATCAGTGGTGAAACTGAAGAAGTGCATGGGTATGATTTTCAACCAGGAATAATCTTATTGTTGCATGCAGATGCCCACAAATGCCTACATCAATTGAGTAATAGTGTGTGGGGAGATATGTATTTTCAGAAAACTGCTCAGGCTTAACATTAAATTCCTGAGAGTATTTGAAGAGGGCATTGTTCATGTTTTTATGGATACAGATACACTAGTTTTCTTGAAGTCCACAGTGCTATTCAAAGACTGTGTTAGATGATACTTGAATCTTTGCAGGTTTAGAACACACATTTGTGCAAAGATTTGAAAACAAATAACAATGTACCAAGACTAAGGTTAAAATATTGGCCTTGGTGAGATGCATAGTAAAATTCACATGTTGTGTGTTGTCCTTAAAACTAACTGAAGAGCTGCCACAGTTGCTCTTGCTGGATAGAAATTTACTTCCTAGACCTATCCTCAACTTAACTGTTGGTATGAATTAATAAAATTTTGTTCACAGAAGTTCAGTCATTTGCTAGGTCTTCCTAGAATGGGAAATTTAGGAGTATTACTGGCTTGTGTTCATTAACTCACAGACATCTTAAATAGACTTGAAGTAAATGAAATCTTTCAGAGATGTGTTTCAGTCATTCCTCTCATGGCATCCTTTGTATTTCAGGACCCTAAACGTCATTTAGAAGAGCATGTGGATGTGCTGATGACCTCAAACATTGTCCAGTGTTTAGCTGCTATGTTGGATACAGTTGTATTTAAATAGCTAATCTACCATTTGTGATACTTTCTGTGTATATTTGTTTTTTGTTTCTAATACTCACAAAACAGAGACTGTTGAGGCTCTATTTGATTAAACGGAGACATCTGACTTCATTTGCAGTGTAAGTGCAGCACTATAACACCTCTCAGTCTCTAATTGTGCATTTGCTTCAGTTTCTTTATGTCAGGGTCCTCACAGATTCCAAAGCATTCAAGAACACCATGTGGGAAAACGTAGTACATTTTCATTTAATATTTGGGGGGGGGAAATCAGTAGTACATATATATTTTGATTGTTGCAACATAATAAAAATACATTTACAAATCTGTCAAGTTCTGGACAATGTTTTTTGAGACAGGACAGTGGAAATTAACAAACTGGAAAAAGCGTTAGTAAACATTTGTTTCTCCCCACTGTAAAACTACTGAGATACTAATTGCTAGGAAGGCAAAAATTCTCTACTGGAATTTGGGTCTCATTGACTACCAGTTATTCTCATGGGAATTAAAACAAAAAAATCATAGTGCTGAATTCTGAGGATGTAGAAAACCAAAAATGCTGAAAATTCCTCTGTCAGCTCCCTTTGATTATTATTCAAACCCTAATATCCACCAAAGACAACTGACCTTAAGGAAATTAATTCAGTTGGTGTAACTGAATCACAGAACTCTCACAAGCGGTGTCATAAATAGCAGTATTCTGAGAATAAACATTAAAGTGACAGAGGCTGTTCTCGGTTACATGAACTCACCCTCCTCTGAGAGAACGTACATGAGCTGTCCATATATATAAATGTATGGAAAGAGTCCCAACTAGAATATGTCATTTTAAACCATTTCGACTGACTGGAGAGGGAAGCACTTGCAGGAAGGCAGGTGGTTTGACTGCTTGGTTTGAAGCAGGTAAAGCCAAATATCTGAGTTTGGGGAGCGACTCTGGGTTTTGGGCAGGGACTGATTGGAATTTTTTGTTAGGGTTCTTTTTTTCAAGTTTTGCATGTTGATTAGGCTGATTTGATTCTTCTGTCTGGGCAGAAACTTTCTCTTTACTGTTGGTTTGGGGCTTTTTTCAATAAACAACAACAGTAGTGGCAGGCAAGTATTTCAAAACTATCTACATCTCGCTGAAGGTAATTTTTAAAAAATTGACTTCTTATTTGCACACTAAGGAAATAACCTATAAAAATGTCCAATTTTCCAGCTTATGCCCATATTTTCTTACACTTTACCATTCAAAGATTTTTCTTTTGTTTGAATTTCTTATTGAGGCTTTCTAATTTACTATTTTAGACTAACTTTCTCTCAAAGTATATTTAGCGTGCACTTACTTCAGAGGGAAACATGCAGATTTTTGCAGCTGCCCTCCTTATGGCCTTCCCTCTGCCCCCACACTAGGCAGTGGAATATCAGACTGGGAAAATGGAGACATACCAAACCACATTTGCCTGTGTGTAGTTAAATGGAAGTTCTTTCTGGAGATTCCCACTACAAACCTGCAGGTGGTTGAGGAGGGCTGCATTCGGGCCTCGCCACTGCCGGATGCACACACCCGGGGTGAGATGGGGCAGGAGCTGATCGAGGGACCTGCCCTGGGGCTCGTCTGCCAGGGGGCTCTGCATCCCTGCTGCTCTCTACTCCCACACACACGTGTAACACCACGAGGGAGACAGAGTTTGGCAGGTCGTGGGTAACATGGCACTGCAGAACAGGAGAGGAGCTAGCGCAGTGCTGCAGTGTACACATGCGTGAGAGGCTGGTGTAAGCAGGGAGACAAACCAGTGAGTCTTACATATTCTAAATTAATTTTGACAAATGTACATCTTGCAGAGGGTAGCTGAAGGGAGTCTGTTGGAGACGCAGATCTCCTGTAGTATAAACTTGTGCTGTGGTACCCTGCTTTCTGTTCACTCCTTAGTTTAACCTGAAGGCACAGTTTTCCATTTATCAAGATGTTACATGAATAATAAAAATGCAGGATTTTGGGGCATCCTTCCTTATTTTTGTCCAGTGCTTTAGGACAAGCTACACAGTGGCTTTGGAAGAATTGTGTGTATGCCGTAACCTGAAAAGCAGCAGCCCGTATACGATGTTGGATGAAGAAAGAGATTTTCAAGCAGCCACCTTCTGAGCCTCCCGCCGCAATGGAGCAGACCTTCATTAGCAGCATGACCCCTTGTCACCTGTCAGCGCGAAGGACGGGCATATTGTATTAGCAAACCTCACTCCATTCTATGACGATTCTGTAACACCACCTGCCATTGCATATCCTCCCTATTATACCAGTTTAGGAGTTGTGCACTGAAGATTTTTGGCATATATTAGCACTTCCATGTGATTGGCAGTATACCACTGAATTCATTGCAGCTCCGCATCTATATGGCTTTAGCTCTGTAATTCAGGGCAGCGTTTCCAAGGGTTTATCTGCATTTCGGTCCATCTCCTGCCTATATAAGTCCATTACTGTTCTGTTGTTGCAAACAAGGAAAGGGAAGGGTGAGCACTGGTGAAATAAGTGTTGGAAACATTAGTTAGAACTGATAATAATGAAACTGTTTTCTTAACACTGAAAGAAGGTGGTGTATGGAAAGTTGCATGCACTAAACCACTAGCAGAACAGTGAACTGCTTGCTTTTTGCTTCATAAATTGTCTTATTAGAATAATTTCCTTGCAGAGAGTGTGTGTATTTCAGCATCTGTGAAATACCAAATAACCAAAGTAGCTCATGGTTAAGCAACAAAAAAATAAATGGCCACAGGATTTGAGAGAACTGAATACACATTCTGACAGTCATCCTGGTTCTAGTCTTCTCTGGATTTGAGTTTGCAAAGTTTCGGTCTGGCTTCAGGCAGTTATGCAGTGGTTCGGTTTTATTATATGGTGGTTCAGACTGCATTATCTGTCAGTGAAATTTGACCGGCTGCTGATGTCACCTGGGAAGAGATGTGGTCTGTAAAATAACCTGAAGTCCAAACCACTAAGGGGACAACACTAAGAAAAATGGAACAGGAAAGCTCCCGGTAAAAAAAACCAAAAAACAAACATGCAAAAAACCGAAAAACGAACCCCGTGCTTTTAAACTCTCAGGCAGGCTTCTCTAGGAAGAGAAATTAAGCCTGGTGCTTGGCAAAGGCGGGATGGCGAGTTGGCCCCCGAACTCTTCAGGCGCATCTTCGCTCCTTGGAGGGTCCCGCTTTCAGTAGCCCGAGACTCGCCCGGGCACATCGCGGGACCTGCCGGCCGGTCCCTCCGGCCACCGGGAGTCCCCGCAGCCCCCGCCCGCCTGGGAGCGCAGTCCGGGCCGCGGCTCCTGCAGAGACCCCCCTGGGCAGAGGCTGCCGGCGGCTCCTGCCGCAGAACCATCGTGGTTTGGGTTTCTCAGCTCCGATCGACCCCGCAGCCGGGGCGGGCCGCGGCCCCTGGCAAGGGTGCTACCAAAATCCTGCCCCTCCCGAGAGCTACCCGCGGGACTGAGTCACTGAGGGAAAGCAGGCACCGAGAGGAAAGAAATCCGGAGACGGATGGGCAGGTGGATGCTTTCCACGCTCTTTTGCTGATAATCTCCGGCATTACGGCTCCCAGATAAAATATTTACTTACTAAAGAACCCGTAAACATCGCGGCAAATACATTAGGGCACTTCGACTGCAGTGCTTATGATTATTTCAGAAGTTAAAAGAGATGATACGCGGCCGCTGTCAGCGGGGAAGGAGGGTGTATTTTCCCCCGCGAAACAGGCACGGGTGGGAAGGGTGGGGGCGATGCGCCGGGGATCGCTCAGAAGAGCTGGGGGAGAGGGACTGTGCCCCGCTGGGGACAAACCGCGGGGGTGAGCTGAGGGCAGCGGCCGCCCAGCCCCGCTCTCCCCTCGCAATCGGTCCCCAAAGCGCCCAGGACCCTCTCTCCTCCCTGACGCACAAAGGTGGGGTACATGCGCGCAATATTTGGGGAATCTCAGGGTTCGGATTTATTTTCTAACCGTAGTAAAAAAAAAAAAATTAAAAAAGCTAAAAAGGTCACATAATAATGAGCTCTCACAGCAAACACACTCTTCCCTTCCCCCTTTCCCTTGCTTCTATCTCACAATAAAATCATCTCCTTCAATTTGCCATGATCGTCTCGACCAGGAGCCAGGTGATTATCCTAATTAATGTCTATCTAATTAAATTACTGTCAGCGGTTAACCAATGGCAGAAGCCGTTTCATCCTCTCCACAAGCAGCAAGATCAAAAGTGAGTCTTTCCTGATTGCTGCATAGTGTCAATTGGCCAATCTCTTCTCCCTGGGAAGGGAGAAAAAAAAAAAAAAAAAAAAAAAAAAAAAAAAAAAAAAAAAAAAAAAAAAAGTAAATCAAACGTTTGGAAGCATTTGGTAGATGAAGTGCTTTCTGCCTAGTGTGGGTCCCAGGATGTCTAGCTTCTGATACTAAGAAGCCCTTTCAGATCCAGGGACTGAAGGGTTATTACTGTGGTGCTAGAGCTATGCAGCTGGAGCATTGTCTTTCTCCCTCTATCATGCTCTCCAAGAAATTTCTCAATGTGAGCAGCAGTTACCCACATGCAGGCGGATCTGAGCTTGCCTTGCATGATCATCCCATTATCTCGACCACTGACAACCTGGAGAGAAGTTCACCTTTGAAAAAAATTACCAGGGGGATGACGAATCAGTCAGATACAGACAATTTTCCTGACTCCAAGGACACACCAGGGGACGTCCAGAGAAATAAACTCTCTCCCGTCTTGGACGGGGTCTCTGAGCTTCGTCACAGTTTCGATGGATCTGCTGCAGATCGCTATCTGCTCTCTCAGTCCAGCCAGCCCCAGTCTGCTGCCTCTGCTCCTAGTACCATGTTCCCTTATCCCAGCCAGCATGGACCTGCACACCCAGCCTTCTCCATCGCCAGCCCCAGCCGCTACATGGCTCATCATCCTGTGATCACCAACGGAGCTTATAACAGCCTCCTGTCCAACTCTTCTCCGCAAGGCTACCCCACGGCGGGCTACCCGTACCCCCAGCAGTATGGCCATTCCTACCAAGGGGCACCTTTCTACCAATTCTCCTCCACCCAGCCGGGGCTGGTTCCCGGCAAGGCTCAGGTCTACCTGTGCAACAGGCCACTCTGGCTGAAATTTCACCGACACCAGACGGAGATGATCATCACGAAGCAGGGAAGGTAAGCCACCGCGCGGACCTTTCTGGGTGTCGGGGCTGAGCCGCGGACTTCGCCGAGGGAGCCGCCCGAAGCCTTCGCCACCCCGGCGGAGCCATCCCTTCGTCAGCGGAGCCCCTACCCTGGTCGCCGGGGACCCCGGCGCGGGTCCCCCCGGAGTCGGTCCCCGCCGGATCCGGTCCCCGCCGGGGCAGCCCTCTCTGCCTCCCTTCAAGTTCCCGCTCCCGCTGCCCTCAATCCCTTTCCCGCGGAAAGCTCGGCGCTCCGGGGAGGGGGTTTCTTTTGATTTTTATTTCCCGGTCGCAATCGGGAGCCGTGAGAATAAAGCACAACGGCTGGTTGCTCCGCGTGTGCCTGCCGCTGCCGGTGGCTTGCTTTCCTTCTCCCCTTTCTTTTTCTTTTTTTCTCCTCTTTTATTTTTTTTCTTTTTTCTTTCTTTCTTTTTTTTTTTTTATAGGCGCATGTTCCCTTTCCTAAGCTTTAATATTTCTGGTCTCGACCCTACGGCTCACTACAATATTTTTGTGGATGTAATTTTGGCGGATCCCAATCACTGGAGATTTCAGGGAGGCAAATGGGTTCCTTGCGGCAAGGCGGACACCAATGTACAAGGCAAGTTCCTCCAATTAACACTTTTCCCGACACATATGTAGGTGACAATGATTAATTAATGCTTTTGCGGACTGGCTCTGGCGACTTCTTAAAAGCAACGATGTTTTTATTTACCAAAAAAAAAGGAAAAAAAAAAGGAGGGTGGAGGATAAAGTAAAAGGTGTTTCGAAAAAGCTGCTTTAATCCTTTTCGTTAAAAATGAAGGCAGTTTTGGCAGTCAAATGTTGGCCAGTTAACGGGGTCCTTCACTCTCGTGTGCGGATGCAGCGATAGAACCGGGGTGCAGGCGAGAACTGTGATGTGGTTGTGTTTTTTGTTGCTTTGCTTAGGAAACCGGGTGTATATGCATCCCGACTCCCCCAACACGGGAGCCCACTGGATGCGTCAGGAAATCTCCTTTGGGAAACTAAAACTTACAAACAATAAAGGAGCATCAAACAACAACGGGCAGGTCAGTGGGGGAACGCAGACAGAACTATTTTTATTTCTTCTGTTAAAATCCTACCGTTTCCAAAAGGACGCGTTTTGGTTTTTTGTTTTTTGGGTTTTTTTAGATCGTGTCGTGAGGTGAAAATAAATGGGGGGTAGTGATGAGAAAGTCCTCTCATTTTATTTTGCCACGGGCCTCGTCGGCCCTGATTGCGTTGCCCAAGCTGACAGCGCTGTCCAGTGCGGCCGGGAAGTCCGCAACTGTCCCGGGGAGAAGGCGGCCAGTGGATATCGCTCTCCTCGTCCTTCTCGCTCTAATTTCTTCTTTTCTCCCCGCGTCCTCCTCCCTCCTTTTGCCGTGCCTGACAGATGGTGGTTTTGCAGTCCCTTCACAAGTACCAACCTCGCTTGCATGTCGTAGAGGTGAACGAAGATGGGACGGAGGATACCAACCAGCCGGGCAGAGTGCAGACATTCACGTTCCCCGAGACGCAGTTCATTGCCGTGACCGCCTACCAAAACACCGATGTAAAGAGCTCCCTGGTTTATTCCCCTCGCGGTCCCCCCGCTCCCCGCAAGGCAGCCCTCCAGGGACGGCCCGGCTGCTGCCCACTCTCCCCGGGGTCTCCAGCGCCGGGAGATGGGGCTCCCTGTTCCCCGCTTTGAGCCATCCCTCCTCCCCGGCCATCCCGGGGGCGGCCGCAGCCTTTCGGGCCGCCTTCGCCTCAGGAGCCACCTCCGGGCGACCGCAGCGGCATCACCCTCCCTGCCAGGGCGGGCGTGATCCTGTCCCTCCGCCCGGGGCTGGGCGCTGGCCCGCGGCGTTTATCTCCCAGTCGGAAACAGCTTAGTTAGCTGTTAAGCTGTTGGCTTAAGATTTAAGTCTGCAAAGATCAATTAACATCCTCATTGATTGCGCCGGGGGTGACGGAGCAACTTCCTCAAATTAAAAGCTCGTTAATGGCTGGATGCGTTTCGGAGTGGTCTGGCTTTGCTACAGATTGGTGCCCCCTTTTCAAATGACATATGTTCAGTCCACATTCTCGCTTTAATTATTTTGCTCGATACAANGCCTCCTCGCCCCGCTCCCCGCCCGGCCCGGTCCGGTCCGGCGGCGCCCCGGGGGCGCGGGGGGCACTGCTGCACCGAAACCCACTGATAGTAGGATGCTTAGACTATGAAACCGTACAGCGCTTCCTTCCTTTTACCACGGATGGATTCTAGGGGAAACAGTAATAGTGGGGGAAACAGCCTGTGAAATGCCTGTACATAGTATTTATTTTATTGTAACAGATTACTTTTCTTCTGTTCAGTTTATTTATTATTTGTTTGGGGTTTTTTTGTTTTGTTTTCATTGTTAAGTCACAAAACTTAGATTCTGTTTAAATTTCTTTACCCCATTTCCTGCTCTTTGCACCCTCTTCCTCGTGCCCCTCCCCAGGTAAACATTCTTTCTAAATGCCTCTGGAAATGTCAGTGGTCCATAGCTGTAGCAGCGGGTAATGGGTTTCTCACTTTCTCTCAAATTCCTCGCATGAAATAATTACGTGGTGCCCTGGGCTAACACAGCTAAGGAATAGTTCAGCTTTCCCTTCAAAAGAACAGAAATACGTCTCATAGGAAAGTCGATTAAAGGAGCATAACGCCTTCTGGAACCAAAATTAACTGCCTCTTATTTTTCTTTGAAAGGAATAACTCGAGATCAGCAATATTATTATTTTTGTGGAATCCCTCTTCCCCTGCCCCCAAGTGCCAAATCCATTACTGGTCCCTGCAGGTGCCAAATATGCTAACAAACTATTTTCAAATTTCTTTGCAGTTCTCCCCTCTTTCTTTATATTGCTGTAAATCTTTGTAATGAATAATCNCGTTTTCCCTAATTTCTGGATTTCAGTATATTCACACCCATGCTCTAGGAATGCTGAACACATCTCAAAATATAGGGTTAAATATTGATTTCTTGCGTACTTTTTACAACAACGTAAATCTTAAAATTAGGCTGTGATGTCTTTAAGCATACCAGAGCTTATTTTTTCACGGTTTAAAGGCACTATGATTGACTAGAGTAAAGCCTGGTCCTTTAAAAACGTGTTGGCTGCAGTGGGCTATATTTTTCAGGCTTTCACAACGTGTGCTCTGCTCCTCTCTTTCCCTAGATCACACAGCTGAAAATAGATCACAACCCTTTCGCAAAAGGATTCCGAGACAATTATGACACGTAAGTAAACCGGATTTTTACTACCCTTCTGCCTGCTGCACACACATGTCAAAGTGGGGAGATTTCGGATGAGGGCTGGCTCATTTCACACCGGGATGTGTAATGTCAGGCTTTTCCAGAGCCCTCCGGGAGAGAATCGCACTCCCGCTCCCGCGCAGGGGCTGTCCCTGCCGCGAGGCCCTGCGCAGCCCTGAGGCCGCTTCCGTGTCTGGGGCAGCGGTGCCCCCCGCATCTGCGGCACTTGCGGTGGTTTTGTTGTTGGTTTTTCCTGGCACGTATCTTGGCGCCTCTTTCCAAGCTTCCGTTTCACTTTCGTGTAAGGGCTCCGAAAGAAGCGCCCTAGCAGCAGGGACTCAGTACCCGGCCACCCGCCGGGTCTGCATCATTCCGAGGTCCCCAGAGCCGGGATCCGGAGGGAAATGTCTTCGTCGCGTTTAATTCTTCGCCGAGGTTGAATTTTTTTCCCCTCTTCTCCCTTCTGGGTGGAGCTAAAGCCTCTGAAGTTTTAATCGCGGTTTGTCCCTGTTCCGTCTCTGCCCGTCCTCCTCCGAGGCGTTCCCAGCGGTCTGACCCCCCGGCCTCAAGGCTGGTGCCCCTCTGATTGCTGCTCCGGGGCGGCATCAACACTCGGCCCCCGCCGCCGCCTTTATCGGCCCTCGGGACAAAAATGAGGGAATCCCAGCCTGCAGGCCCGGCATGCAGGCTTCTCCTGGCCGGGGTAGGACCCACCCGGCATCCGCCTGCCCAGCTTGGGGCAGCTGGAGGTGGCGGCCGCAGGGCTGCCCGTACACCCAGAGGAGCAGACGTCAGGGATGTCGCTTGTCCCGCTGCAAGCTCTGGTCTGTGGGACGGGCCCCCAGTTTTGAGGAGGAAAACCTTTTTCCTCTCTAAACGGTGGCAGGGAGCGGCCTCACTTGGCCTCGAGCGCCTCATCCCATGCGTATCTTAAGCGCCTGCTTCAGCCTCTCCGCTGGACCGCGGTCCAGCAGCCACCAGCAGAAGGCTTTCAGGGCAAGGGTGGAAACGACCACGTTTCGGGTTCAGCCGAGAGCTGAACTAGTGCGAGAGGGCCCCGGGGCCGAACTTCTGCTGTCCCCACCGAGCAGCTTATGGTGCGGTCCCTCTTCCCCAGGAGCGAGGGTTGTCGGGGCTGTGGCGGGGAGCAGGTCCGCCACCAGGAGGGCAGTCTCTGGTGCCACGGAGGGCGGCAGCCGAGCCTTCCCGCTCTCCGGGAGCTCTACGAGATTATGTGCAGCCTTGGGAAAGGCTGCGTGGCCTTCGGCCCTAGCCAAAAGTGCTTTTCTCTTTTTGATAGGAAAAAACTTTATAGGGCGTCACTTGAAAGGAGACGGGGGGAGGGGAAGCTTCAATGTTGTCTAGCACGTTGAATTTGTTTAAGGGCCAAGTTTATTTTGGATAAGAAATTCCAGGAGGCGTGGAGGGTTAATTAAAGCACAGTTTTAGCCTGAATTAAATACAGATAGTAGTTATTCATCCATTAAAGTTTTTATAATCGCAAATTGCAGCCCAGCATGGGAGAATTATATATAGGCCAAGCCGGGAACACTGGAAGTGTCTGGCTTTACATTTCCTACAGTAGGTGTTTAAAGATTAGCTTAATTTAAACTCAGTAAAATGTTGATGGTTCGTCTGTGACTCCCAATAATAAGTGTTAAACAGCCGATAGAATTCCGTAGTCTGCCACTCATGCTGTTTGCGGCAAATGACCGGGCTGCCTGTTGCGCAAGTGGTAAGACCAGTCAGCGTGTCACCTCGAGGGATTCCACGACTTTGGGTTGTGGGTTCGGACCGGAGAGAGGGATCTCAGCCCCGTCAAGGAATGGCCAACCGGTTCCGAAAGATTTGTTCTCCATGCTTGCCCCCGTCTTTCCTCTTCCCCATTAAAGGCCCTCGGCTCTGCTGATGCCAGAGGCCAAGCCCAGAGAGGAGCGCAGGCTCCCGAGCCGCGCCGGAGCGTGCGGGGACGGTGCCGTCCCGGTCGTCCTCCGAGGGCCGCGTTCGGCCGGGTGCCGCGCCGAGAAGGGCGCCGGGCTGCGGCGGACACCCAGCTCTCTCCCCTTCTCTTGGGCAGGA
Organism: Anthoscopus minutus; assembly: GCA_013399455.1. Classification (NCBI taxonomy): domain Eukaryota; kingdom Metazoa; phylum Chordata; class Aves; order Passeriformes; family Paridae; genus Anthoscopus; species Anthoscopus minutus. Next base: position 69,572 of record VWYI01049519.1, on the reverse strand, counting down.
TCTACACGGGCTGCGACATGGACCGGCTGACGCCTTCTCCCAACGACTCGCCCCGCTCGCAGATCGTCCCTGGGGCCCGCTACGCCATGGCCGGCTCCTTCCTCCAGGACCAGTTCGTGAGTAACTACGCCAAGTCCCGCTTCCACCCCGGGGCAGGAGCCGGCCCGGGGCCCGGCGCCGACCGCAGCGTGCCCCACACCAACGGGCTGCTCTCCCCACAGCAAGCCGAGGACCCAGGGGCCCCCTCGCCGCAGCGCTGGTTCGTCGCTCCCGCCAACAACCGCCTCGACTTTGCTGCCTCCGCCTACGACACGGCCACCGACTTCGCCGGCAATGCCGCCACGCTGCTGTCCTACGCGGCCGCGGGCGTCAAGGCGCTGCCACTGCAGGCGGCCGGCTGCGCCGGGCGGCCGCTGGGCTACTATGCCGACCCCTCGGGCTGGGGGGCCCGCAGCCCCCCGCAGTACTGCAGCAAGTCGGGCTCTGTGCTCTCCTGCTGGCCCAACAGCGCGGCGGCGGCTCGCATGGCCGCCGGCAACCCCTACCTGGGGGAGGAGGCGGAGAGCCTGGCCCCCGAGCGGTCCCCCTTGCCGGGCGCAGAGGACTCCAAGCCCAAAGATTTGTCCGACTCCAGCTGGATCGAGACACCGTCGTCTATTAAGTCCATCGATTCCTCCGATTCTGGGATTTACGAGCAGGCCAAAAGGAGGCGGATCTCCCCTTCGGACACCCCGGTGTCCGAGAGCTCCTCGCCCCTCAAGAGCGAGGTGCTTACCCAGAGGGACTGCGAAAAGACCTGCGCCAAGGACATCGGCTATTACGGCTTCTATTCGCACAGCTAGGCGCGGCCACCAGCCCGCCGTCCTTTTGCACAATAACTCCGCGTTAGCGCACTGACCCCCGCCCCTGACTGCCCCATCCGTGCCCCGGCCCGGCTCGGCCCGGCCCGGCAGGGAGGCAGGCAGGCAGNCATTGTTAAGTCACAAAACTTAGATTCTGTTTAAATTTCTTTACCCCATTTCCTGCTCTTTGCACCCTCTTCCTCGTGCCCCTCCCCAGGTAAACATTCTTTCTAAATGCCTCTGGAAATGTCAGTGGTCCATAGCTGTAGCAGCGGGTAATGGGTTTCTCACTTTCTCTCAAATTCCTCGCATGAAATAATTACGTGGTGCCCTGGGCTAACACAGCTAAGGAATAGTTCAGCTTTCCCTTCAAAAGAACAGAAATACGTCTCATAGGAAAGTCGATTAAAGGAGCATAACGCCTTCTGGAACCAAAATTAACTGCCTCTTATTTTTCTTTGAAAGGAATAACTCGAGATCAGCAATATTATTATTTTTGTGGAATCCCTCTTCCCCTGCCCCCAAGTGCCAAATCCATTACTGGTCCCTGCAGGTGCCAAATATGCTAACAAACTATTTTCAAATTTCTTTGCAGTTCTCCCCTCTTTCTTTATATTGCTGTAAATCTTTGTAATGAATAATCTAAAAAAAAAAAAAAGAAAAAAAAGGAAAAAATAGAAAAAAAGATATAGACGACTGAATTGTTGGTAACCATAGTGTAGTCCAGTGAAGATGAATTGTGAGTTGTATATTTTACTGCATTTAGTTTTGGAATTGACTTTTTCATAAAGTAGCTAACCAAGATCTGACTTCCTGGGGAATCAAATGTACATCGAAAGTAAGAGTGATCATTCTTGTAAACCTCTTATCATACTATTGAAGGAGAAGTAATGTCCCTCCAGGACTCCCCCCCGGCGAAGCAGAATAATAAGTCTTCGAATTTTGAGTAGCAAATCTATAAAATTAACGCATTTTTATATGGAAGGAAAAAAAAACCAATTATGAACTGAAATATGCATCAGGCTAAATATTCAGTCTAGATTACACTCGACGGGGAAATTTCCTAATAGAAATTCAGGGTCATAAACGTGTGTATATTTTTGACTCTTCTGTAAATCGAATGTTGTGATTTTTATATTTGTTCTGTTACGTCTGTGGAACTGAATAATTTATACCAGTACATGCTCCATTGAGAAATGTTTCGGTTTTTGCCCGTTTGTATCGTCTGTGTATAACAAGTAAAATAAACCTGGCAAAACGTTAACGTCGTGTTGGAAAAAGCGCTTCGCCGATTTGCAAGTAGGGGATCGGGTGGGACCAAGGGGAACAGGCTGGCGGGTGCGCCCGCTCTCGGCCCGCCGCGAGGCTCTGGAGCGGGAGTCCCTCCGCTGCTCTCCCTGACGGAGCAGGTCCGCTTACCCCGCGTTTGTCCTTTTTTTGGGGCGACTGGAAGAGCGTAGGGGACCGTGCTTGCATCGCGTGGCCAAGCGTGGAGGTTTGCAGTCGGTGCAAGAGGGAGATGAAACCCCGTCGTTTTTGAGAGGTTCATAATTATCCCTGTGCTTGACGCTTAAAAACCCTGAGAGCACTTTGCAGGCGGGAGAGGTGCCTGGCGAGGGGCGGGGGGTGCCATCGCTGGCGGAGCAGAGGCGAGGGACGCAACGCTGCCCGCCTGCAGCTTCCCCTCGCCTTCCCAGGGCGGAGGCTGTGCTGGCGGAGCCCCTCAGTGCCCTCAAGGCGGGCGCCCTTTCGGGGGAGCAGCTTGCCCTATGCGCGGGAGCAGAGCTCCCAGTCCTGCAGCACTACCTTTCCCTCTGCGACCTTCCCGGGACTCTGCCCTCTTTAGAGACAGCCACCTGCGAGCTTTAGGACAGGCGCCGGCCCGGCACCTGCGTGGACCGAGTCCTCAGGGACTGCGGGGTAATAGGCCGGGTTTACTCTTGATTCCGCAGTGTGGAGCATTCAGAGGTATTCTGTCCTGCCGCGGTATTGACGGGGAGCACTTCAGCACCTCACTTGCGTTCCGTCCCCTCCACCCCTCACAAGGCGCGGGGCCCTGCGCACCCAGCGCCTCCGCCACCCCGGTGGGNGTGGGGGCAGTGTCCCCCGGGACTGCCCCTCAGAGAAGCGCGGGGGTTTGCGCCTTTCCCCAGCCGCCTCTATCCGCGCGGCGGGGGCCGGGGTGCCTCACGCGTCCCCCCGCGCAGAGCCCGCACCTCTCCGCCTCCCGTGGGCCCCGGCTGCCCCCTCAGCGGCACCGTGAGGGGCTGTCCCGGCTCCCTCTCCGGGGCTTCCCGCACCCTAAATAACCCATGGCACGTTCCCGGCCCTCCTTCCCCGCTCTTGGCTAGCAAAAGCCGCCCCCTTCTCCCCCCGCCGCTGCCAGTCCCGCGGCGCTGACCCCCGAGAGGGCAAAGGCAGCGGCCCGAGGCACCGCGGCGTGCCCCGCCCGCCTCCCCTCTGCCGCCGTGGTGCCGGGGCTGCTGCCCGCCGGGCAGTCACCCCGGGCAGACCGCTCCTCACGGAGGTGCCGCCAGGTTTTATTTAGCGGGGGTTATCCAGCGGGTCTGGAATAAATACGTAACGTGTGACAGGTCTGAACAAAATTCTTTCCTGTGCGTGAGTGGTTGATGTTATTCCGTAACTATTTCGACAGGATAATTCCATAACTATTTGTGCAAGAGACTGGAAGAGATAAGGGCTGCAGAAGTTAAGCAGGCTATTTCCTGTAGGTAGGTCACTTTATTACTATTAAATTTTTTAGAAGTTTTTTTTAGAGGTGCACCTGTATATCTGCTAAACATGTTTACCAACCCGTTAAAGTGTTTGCATTCACTGAGGAGCGAGTGCGCGGGTTTTGACCCAGTGTGTTTAAATTGAAGTGTGTGCAGTTTAGTTGAAGTAAACCCCCTTGTATGAATTTGCTAGAACAGCAATTAATTGCATGAATTTTACGTGTAGTCTGTATTATTATTCTAGGCATGCTGAATGGGTTTTAATTTAATTATTGTGTAAAATAATCTATTTGATTGCCCTTCTTTTATTTAATATAACACAAAATCAAGCTTCAATCTGTAGAAAGTAATTTGAAGTTCCTATTGGTAATACTTTCTATGATGTTTCACATTAATACTATATCAAATGTAATACAGTGATTTACGCTCTGCAGATTTTGCACGAGTATGCTATGCATATTTGATGACACATTGCATATTTTAACAAGGTTTTTAATGACTGATTGAAATGTTTGCTAAGATATTTTTTAAGAGCTGGAGGAGAAATGGTTGTGGAAAATGTGTGTAATAGAATAGTGATAAGGATGGGAGGGTTTTGATTGACAGTATGAGGAAGCAGATGGATGACTAGGTAGGTCAGAGGTAAAGATGCCTTTGACAGCTTTTTAAGTTCCTTTGGCCATTTTGGTCCAATGAATCATGCAAAACATGTGTACATTACCAAACTGATGTCTCTGCATCGTTTACTGTTGGAATCCTCATCTTTTCAAACCCACCCTAACCTTCTTTCATCACCACTTGACGTGCTATGTCTAAACTAGATTGCAAGATCCTAAGAAGGCAAGAATCTGTCTTGTATTACTTGTCAGCATTAAAAAAAAAAAGAAAAAAAGTAGGGGAAAAAATCATGTAAACCTATGGAGCTAGAAGAACAACTGTGACAGATTGGCAGGATAGGCGTAAGGTGGGACACGTTCTTCTTAATTTTCACTGTCTGGTCACCACTCCCCTCCCCTAGGTAGTGCTCAAGGGAGATGTGGTGAACAATGATTTTTCTTTCTTAATTCCTCCAAATGGCATAATCTGAATTTTCATAAGTCTGATAAGAGACCTAATTGCATAATTTTCCTTTTAACATTATGCAGTGAGCACAGTTGCTATAGTTAAAATGGTTTTCATTGAAGTCTGTTTTTTCAGGTGCTTTGCATGTCTCTCCTAAATCACTTTGGCAACTGGAAATACTCAGATTTTTTCCCCTGTAAAAAGGTTACTGTTTTTGGAAATCTTATCTAAATTGCATAGGACAATTTTAAAATCTCTGTGATACAAAAAAAGAATGTGTGTGTATTGGGAAAAGCACAAAGAAAGGATTTTGCATGAAAGTACACTTTCTAGGTACTTTCTGTGCAGAATGGACACAAGTTTTCATTCCTAGTATTAAAACTTGTCATAAATGTGGTTTTCAGTACGGAATGTGTCACTTGCTAAGATACGGGGGCAAAGTCAAAGGAAAAAATATTGAAACAGAGAGTGATAAGTAGAGAGAAGGCAGCAGACTGTTTGCATTCAGTACCCAGCTCTTTCCATATAATATATTTGTGGTAGGTCTAGAGAGCCACACAGCTTACTGGTAACGTTTCATGCTTTTATCAGAATGCATATTAATCTGGAAATGCAAACAAAAGCATCGCTTATTTCAGAGCATGGTTCCTTGCAAGCTGCCCATTTGTTCAAATATGTATGTCTTAAAAAACCCAAATATTGTTTGAAATATATATTTATTTAACTCTTAAATTTTTGGGCGTATGTAAAATTTTACTTCTTGAATGTAGAATAATTATGAATCTATTAGAATCCAAGGCTGTCATTGCTGATTAGATGTAACTTTTGACCTTAACAATATATTACACAATAAAACCTGTGATGTTTTATTCATGCTATCACTGTGATTTGTCATAGTTGGAGTTTCTAATTTGAAGGGGCCGATATGAGTATGAATGATCTTCTTGATCTTAAGATGACTTTTTAGGCCAATTTTATTTTTGAAACCAAAGGCAAAAATGATGTAAAACTTCAGATACTTCTATGTAAAACTGTCTATACTATTACACAGATATTAAGCTTTAAATAAGAAACAGCTGGCAATGACTTTGAATCTGTTTTAAGAGACATTTTAGGTAAAATGTTGATAGCTTGTAAATGTGTATTTCTGCCTTAGTCTCTGATCGTGCATACAAGTTCATATGTGTGAACAACGTAAAGTAAGAGGTCAGTCCTACAAAGACTATTCACTTGTCTAAAAATTCACAGACATAAATGTTTTCAGGATCAAGGCCTTTTTCAATAATTGTGATAGTCGTGTACCTTGAAGTGACTGACTGATTTAGGATACACTTAATAATTTGATTTTTTTTTAATATAGCAGAAACATTGATGAGTTACCACAGCACATCATGCAAGCTCCCATTTCAGTAATTTGATATATAATTTTTTGGCTTGTTTGGGTAATTTCTTTTTCACTGACGGCACTGGCACATAAATGAAACTTTCTAAAAGTCATGTCAATTTCTGTGGGCCATGCTATGGAATTCAGTTTTGTAAATAAGCTTCTTTCTTTAACCATATTTAGTTATACATTGGCTGCTTTTGTTTATGCAGAAAGCAGATAATGGTCTGGGACTGAAGGGTGAAAGAGCGACACAGATATTTTGAGTTGAGAGAAATTTTATGCTGCTGAAAGGTGTCCTAGTTTAGATGAAGACACCCACCCACCCACAAAGAATTAAACTGAAATCATAAATGTAAGCTAAAAAATGTATTTTATGATTGATCAACACCCTGATTAAAGCCTATTTCCCTTCGTGGATATGTTTGCTGTCACGTTTTTGACTTCCAACTCAAAATATCGGTGTTGCTCTCCCACTCTTCAGTCCCATACCTCCTGCTTGAAACACTCTAGAAATATGGTGGCTGCTCTCTGGCTCTGGGGAAAGTTGTGGCTCATCCTGCCTTGTCTGGGAAGTGCACTTGGGGGTTTGGCAGGAGCACCTTCTGTCCTGCCTCTTGCTCTGTGCTCCGTTCCTGCACGTCACCAACGGAGACCCGTGGTGCAGTGACACAGAGAAGGAAGCGCTCCCCACGCTGCATCCCCCCTCGGCAAACCCTCGAGGCATCTCCCCTCTCCCCACATTCCCACTGCTTTCCCACTGTACTTCTGTAGCACGAGGGGTTTGTATATAGGTGTTACTTTAAGTTTTGTGTAAGCTCTCTCCTGGAAGCTCAGTTTACTTTTACATTAGGAGAAGGAACCTTTCCCTTGAATTAGATGCAGGGTATTGAGGAAAAGGTAAAGGGCTTTGCTTTCTACTGTCAGTTCCTGGCTTTCCTATGGAACCTATCGTGCATAAGTGATGAGGGCAGGAACATTTTTCAAAAATCTCCAAGTGGTTTAGTCACCTGTGTTTAGAAATTATGAAAATCTCACTGAAAAATCTCCAGTGCTTATGGTTCTAGATGACTTTCACACTTTTTACAGTTTTATTCTTAGGCACATCATCGAGCAGTTATTTCAGTTATGCATTGAGGATGGCATTTGTTGCAGAGTTAGGGTCAGAATAGCATGGATTAAATCCTCAGCTGGTGTATAGTTATGTCATTTCATGGGCTTCAGTGGTTCAATGCTACTTTGTATTGAAACAATCTGATTGTCTCCTCTTGTGGTTTAGGTACTATCCAAAACAGGTGCTGCTTCATAGAAAGAATAGGACTATGTACCAATTTATATACAAACTGATACGCAAATTTTTTTCTCCAGTGGTAAAATAATTATGAAAACATCAATGGATATCTTATTCTACTTATATTTTTGTTTTTCACTGTTTAGATTGTAAGACTAATTGAACCTTCCTTTCTGCTTATTGCCAAGGTTGATTCTGATGATTTAATTATCTTAACGATTGAATCAAAAGCAATTTGTTTGGTGTATGCAATACAAGATCTTGCTCCTTTTGGGGGCAATATTTAGGCCAGTTATATTTTTTTAATATAAAAGTATTGTTCAGAAATTGAATGTAAAGGAGTGAACCACATATTTCGATTCTAAGTGTTTAGGATTTTGTAATGCCCAAATCCTTTTCACCTTCTTTGAAGTGTTATCTAGTGTAGCTCATTTTTCCTTTGTGTTAAATACTAAAAACCCCTCTGATGTTAACATTTGGTATTGTATTTTTAAATATTTCAGTTTCAGTTGCTGTATTTCTGTATACTGTTCACTTAAATTTCTTTCTCATCACTATATAAATAAAAATTATTTTTAAATCATGGGGTTTTTTTAAGTGGCAAATGGATTCATTTGTATAAGCAGATGTAAACTAAAGTAATGTGAAATGTAATGGCAGAAATAAAATACATGCCTATAAAAATTAAGGTAATTTATTTCAATGGCATGTGAAGGTATGATTTCTTCAGGACTATATTGTCCCCTAGGCCATTTAGTCAGATGTAACCTAAAAGGCCAAATCCCAAAGTAGTCCATTACTGGTTTATTTTCCGAACACACTGTAACTGGAGAAGCAACATATATGATTGTCCTGTAACAGTGTAAAGCTTAGTGTATATAAGCACATAAGTCTTTGTAGTATGAGGGCCCAAGTCATTTCTGCTTTGGCAGTACTCTCTGTTGTGGGTTTTGGGGTGTTTTTTTCCTCCTGGTAATTAAAATGCAGTTCTGTCACTGCGGTCACATTTCCCAGTTATAGAGGGACAAGGGCAGTGCCTGTGCTGAATACACAACGTGCTAAACAGTAGCTATATTTAATTTTGACTTTGTTTTAATATCTACAGTTGCCTCAGGATAAGGATCTAGGAGATTTCAAGTGTAGTTCTGTGTACTCAACCCTTTTCACGAGGGTTGTTTTGCTGTCAGCTCAGCTCTCTGAAGTCACTTGGATGGTGATGGTGATATTGCATGGGAAAGGCTGCCAGGCTGGTGGGTGCAAGGGCAGGACAGCAGGAAGCTGGTGATCCCTTTCACAGGCAGGTAGGAGATGGGCTTATCTCTAACCCAAAACCTGCTCTCCCAGAGCTGTTTAGGATACTGCATGCAATTGCTGAATTCCTGGGTGGTGAAGCAGCAGAGCTCCAAGCTGATGCACATACACCAGGTAGTCCTCTGGTAGCCTCTGGTCTCTTCCCCTGCTAGATCTCCAAACTTCCCAGGAGTTCCCTGCCTTTCTCTGCACCATCCTTTTCCTTACTGGAGGGCACTTCACTGTCTCTTCCATGGCTTGTTGTGTTTAGAACCAGAGCATGCAGATGTGCGCTTTCTCCTGCAACTCCTTCTGTGGAGGATGCTTAAACCAGGAAAGCCTTGGTCAGGATTAGTGAAGAGGAGGAGATTAATGCAAGGCTGCTTTCTTTTATACCCGAACTTCTAAATTTACATTTATATACATTTTCTTGTGATTGTGAAGGGTTTACCTAATATAAGACATTTAAAACGACATGTTTTATAAGAATCTAAAATGTAAAACATATTTAACATTTGTAGTTGTATAATTAGTGGCTGTTTCTGAGTTTTTTCTTCAGCAGCATGTAACAGGTGAAGTCCCATTTTTATGGGTGTTGCATTATAATTTATGGGGCCTCTGCTAATCTAACTTTGATTTGTAATAGCTTTTTGACTAAAAAGAAAATTTAGAATTTTAACACTGTTTTCAAAAGGCTGCTGGCAAGAGGATATCTTAAAATAGTCTACTTAAAATTTACTATTTTATGAAAATATTTAAACTTGTAAAAAATTGTCATCCACTCTGTACTTGCAACAAAAGCATGTCAAGTTGAGCCAATATAGAACTAATCTATAGGACTGAATATTGTCTCAAATAATATTGCCTGTGAAAGATAGAAGCCATAACCACTGTGCATATTTTTGGCGTTACACATATATGGTGTTTTGCATCAGAAATACTGAGGGTTTTTTGTTTCTTTGTTTTTTTGGTTTTTTTTCCCCACAGAAAAATAGTCAGTGCAATGCAGCTTTATTCTTACATATTTTTCCCAATCTCGGTTTAGGAGCAACTCAGATACTGCTTTTATTCCATGACATCATATTTTTGTTCTTTTTTATTTTGTGTAAGTTTAGGTTGCTATTATTATATTTGCAATATCCTTTGCAAAGTTTAATCTTGTATTACAATGCCTGCAATGACAAACCACAACTAGTCTGAGACTGGGAATATTTTTCTTGAGTGTCTCCACCATCAGTCTATGGTGTGTGTATGTCAGTTTTACCGAAAGCTTGGATAGGGTATCAGCTGTCACTGAATCTTGTCTAGATTTATATTCTAGCTGTAAACCTCACAACTGTGTGAAGACTAGCCTCTGCAATCTAGGCGATAAAACTTTGAAATTCTTCCTCGCGGCTGTTACTAGTGGCTTTGTTTCTGACAGCTTCTAATTTTCTGTACATAATAAAATCAATTATTTTGCATGTATATGCTAAAGCTAGAGGCTGTTTTTTGACTGTGCATGCTACAATTAGTTATGTAAATAGCAGCATATGCTACAAGTTTTCAGTGCTCACCCTGTCTTTACAGAAGTGTTGGCTCAGGCTCTGCTTCGAAGTTAGTTGGCAGAGGTGTTTGGTTCTCCATGGCTCAGGCTTTGAAGACATTGCTTTCTTCGGCAGCTCCCTCTCATGTTTAGTGTTTCGGTCTATAGTACCTGTGTGTACACCAAAGCCAATGCATGCCTTGAATGCACAAGGGCTTTTGGTAACCAGACTTTTGAGCTTCCCCATATTTTTTCTTGATTCATAACAGAGGTATGCTGGTAATTGTGTGCTAATTGAACACCCCCTGTCTGTGTACATCCATCTTCTCCCTATCCCACTTAGACTATTTCTTCAAGTTTGAACTTATGTTTCTGCTTAATGATCTCTAAACCAGGCCTTTCAAGAGATTGTGGGGTATTTAGTGAAGTTAAATTATAATTTATTTCTATATGAAACCCTTATTGCTGTCTTTTCAATATTATCAAACATTTTTGTTTATTTTTGCAAAATACTTCATCTGCAGAGAATAAACCAAAAGTAGGTTGCTCTCTACAACTCCAGAAAGGAAGTGGTAGTGAGGTGGGGGCTGGTCTGTTTTGCCATGTCCCAGGCAAGGGGATGAGTGGAAATGGCCTTACTTTGCACAGGTGAAAGTTCAGATTAGATACTGGGGAAAAAAATCACTGTAAAAATGGTTAGGCATTGGAATAAATTTCCCAGGGAAGTGGTGGAGTTCTCTTTGGAAATGTTCAAAGGGAGTCTGTGTGTGGCACTTGGAGGTATGGTTTAGGGGTGATTATGTTGGTGTTGGGTCGGTGGCTGCAGTAGATGATCTTGAAGGTTTCTTGTAACCTTGATGATTCTGTGATTCTGTAAAGCGGGACTTTCCAAGGGGCTGTTTTAAGTGTACTCACATGCAATTTGCTTTCTCTGGAAGATTCTTTTGGAGCACTGGTAAAGCACCCAGTGTGAAGCAGGTTTTGACCTCTGGATCTTAAATTACAGACTTTCCTAGTATGAGTCAGAAAATCAGGCAAGTCTTTTAAATTGTATTGTCTATCACTTTTCTGCCAGCTCCTTGTATAGGATGAAATTACTTAAGGATAATTTTGGTTAAGAGTTTGTTGTGGCACCTACTAACAGAGGATATTTGTTAGATATGCATATTCCTCCAGAATTCATTAATAAGGTCAACTTATATCTTAAGTTAGCTCTGTGTTAATACTTTTCAGAATCATGTATCTTTTGTATTTATTTAGTAACACCTTATTGCTGAGGGCATATGATAGTAAAGACACAATGCAGTCGTAAACAAGAGCTTCATGGCTGGTGTCAGACTGAATTTAGGTGCTGTGAAAAACCTCTGAAAAAAATAATTCCAACAAGATGTGTGAGAAGCCAAGCCCTTATTTTGGATTGACCAAAGAAATCTTTAGATATTCTGAAGTTGATATCCTCATCTCTAAGGAGTAAATAATTCAGAGTCTGCTGGGACATAAGACTGAAAATATGCTGAGCCAATACATGTCATCATAGGTGAGGAAAGATCCTCAATATAAGTATTATTTTTCTAAAAAAGGAGCTGGCGTAGTCTGAAATCTGAGAAAGAAAATGCTATAGCACAGTGTAATTGATGAGCTGAGTGGAACAGAATTACAAAAGGAGAGACCAGTCATAACTAGTACAAGCCAGTCTTCCATCAAAATCCTTTGTCTGTTGTCTTCTACCAGGGTTATTAAATAGTGATTACATGCATGGGACCTCATATTTTAGAGAATGACAAGGGTTACTCCTTGAGCTGAAGATTTTAATTCCTCCATACTGCTGAACAATTGCATTTCCCTCTTCTTTGAGAGAGGGTTTGTTAGCACAAGCCTTCTACTTTGTCATATATAAAATATTCACATCTTCCTATTTCTGAATGTGTATGGTGGGTCCTGAAATAGGAAATTCCAGTAATGAAGTGACCAGTTGGTCTAGTAGCAGCTACTTATGAATCACAGAATCATAGAATATCCTCAACTGCAGGGGACCCACAGCAACCATTGAGCCCAAATCCTGAGTCTCCACAGGACAACAACCCCAAAACATGCATCATTTAACTAAGACGTTGGTAACTATACTTCTTAAAATTACTTTTTTAGCCCTTTGTTCAACTTAAATTTATCTTTTAAAATGCATAGCATTAAACATGTGTAACATTTATGCATATGCAAATACTTAGAAACGAACTATAATTATGATAATTACATTATTGATAAGGTAAATGATAAATATAGACGTCAGTACAATAATTTTCCCTGATTAATGGCTTAAAACACTGCTTTTGTAAGTCTTTTTTTTTTCTTTGAAAGTAAACCTATTCTTTAAATGTATTTAAAATGTTAATAAACTATTAAATGAACAAGTAACACTATATTCAACATTTTTACACCATTTCTACAGTGGGTAAAATTGTAGTATAAAGTTGGTGTATACTCGATAACAATTTACATGTTTATTTTACCATCTGGTAAATGTGTAAACGATATTTTGAGAAGCACATTTCAAATTCACTTTAACAACTTATCCCCGACAATATGTATCCTATCTCATGTACTGACTGGAAGGATTTTGAAAACCTCTCAGAAAGAAATGCAGTAACAAAACATTTATTTTTTTTAGTGATGAGTAAGATCAAGCTTAACATCAAGTTGGAGGTCTTTCAATATTTAGGAAGGATTTTGGTGCATTACTGGTGTCAAAGAGAGATTTCAGATTGTTTTACACACTATGGTATAAAGATATCATGTCATCTTCCCTAAAGAAACCATAGGGTGCATAGGCAGTAATAACAAAACAAATACCGTTTGCTATGTTGTTGTATAACTGTATTGTATCCTTTCCAGGGGGTTTGAATTTGCTATCTCTTGTGTCTAAATATGGGAAGCTCATTATTAGAAGTGTTACATTGAACCCCAAGTGAATTGCTTTTCTCATGTACTTTAACAGCACTTTGACACTGCAGCCTTCTGCCTTTTTATTTTAGTCTTCTGTTTATTGGTCTCTCTAGATTAAATTGCAAGCACTTTCTTAAATACAGCAAACTACAGAATATTCTGTTGTAGCTCAGCTTTTATTTACCCTTTCCTAGCTGTTACTAATCTGAACTGAAAAACAAAAACCCAACAACCCTCCCCCCCAATTTTTAAAAAACAATTCCAAACCCCAAAAAAGATTTCCTTTTCTGCTTCCCCAACCCCCTCCAAAATTTAAAAAACCCTGCCCTGAAAGCAAGTCTGCCTGTAGAACACCTCCACACTAATGACCATCTGGCCAATCTGCAAATGAGGTTTGAGAGCAGATTTCAAATGTAGGCACTAGCTAGTCTGTGCCTTGCATTAGTCCATTAGAATTTAAAAGATTTGGAAGCATTTAGGCAGCTAGAGAACAGGCAGGTACCCTAATTTTGGGAAATCCTATCAGGCATCTCTTTGCTCCTTTCAGGGCCCAAGTGCCCTTGTTCTGATCAGCAATGCTCCTTTAGAGTTTGCAGCAGCCAGCTTCGCTTGAGTACATACACGTTATAATGGGCAATAGTCTTAGAACACCTTTGAAAAAGCATCGGTGACAACACTCATAAAAAATTATTAGTACAAATTCTAATTAACTTCTGTACCAAAGTTAATGAATTACAACTGTCATATCTGTTTATTTATGTGCTATTCAAATCCCTGATTAGTGCAGTCTAATCCAGTCCTGGTCTTGAGTAATCAGAGGAAACTGTGAGCTGCTCTGACTCTGTGTGTGCTCCTAAAATCAAGTTTTAGCCCAACAATAATAATAAAATCGGGTTGCCATTAAACAACAACTTTAAACTTAAAATGATATTTATATTTTTGAGGTTAATTAAGCCCGTTAAATTTACCATTACTGTTTTATTTGATTTGGTATTAAATATATTTCACTAATGAATTTTACGTTTAGCATACATTTTCTCTTTTTGCTTACAGATATTAGAAAGGACTTTTCTTGTTTGTAAATGAACACAATCAAAGATAATCTACTTCTCAGTAGACTGTTAAAGAAATATTTTTACTTTTTATCTCTCTTCCATTTGCTGGCTTCTTGTGTTGTCTCAGCTCTGGGAAAAGTGCTGTCAACCTTATGTAAACAATAACTTATTATTGTGTTTCCAGTGATAAAAAAAATGAGTCTAGAAACCCTTTCAACAAAACAGCAGTGGTAAGGACACCTGCTGTTACAAAAGAACTTACTACAGGAGCTAATTATTCAATAGGTAAAGTCCGAGCTGAGAGCACCTGGAAGCATGCAGAAGAGAACCTGAAGTTTGTAGAACCAAAAGTTTAAAATATGTACTGAATTTGTCTTTCTCTTTAGATTGGCTGTGCTGGCGTCTATGTTGCAGAAGCAGATGTTCACAAAATTACTCAGATGCTTAAAATGATGTATAACTGGAATCACCTGGAAAAAAAGAACAACACTTGGAAAATCTACTTTAAGAGATCTGGAGAGGCATCTTGAAATGATATACGTTTGAAGGTAGGCAACAAATGGACAAAGCTTTGAATAGTGGGTAACATTGCTTTTATTGTTCTGTATTAGAATTTGAATATTGCAATTTGTGAAATGGAAAATAGCCTCACCTGTAGCTGTTTACTGTCAAACATGGTGCTTGCAGTCAAGGGTGCCAACACTAGCAAGGAATCTGCCCCTTATCCCATGATCACACTTACCATGCTGCATTTCAAGAATAAAGTCTCCTGGCTTGCAAAATATAAGCTGTTTCCCTTTAAGTGAAAAAATATCCAAGCCCACTTAAGAATGATTTAATAAAAAATGACCTTTTAAAAAAGTGAGTTAGAATTAATATTTAGTTCTTGTATTGTTAATAACTGGTGTTCTTTTGCCTCAGAAAATCCCCTCTCCATCCTTTTCTGTGTGTCTGCTTATTTAAAAAAATTGTAAATATCAAATTATATATTCAGTGCTCTAACTCTTTTAATTACAATTTTAAAATTAAATGTGACATTTTATAGATTTTTTGATATTGACTAAAATGGACCTTTTAAAGTGACATAAATACATAAATTGAGATTGATAAATTTATTTCAGACTACCATATGGGAAGGCTGATTACAAGGGCATGTGGAGCACAAAGCCAATTAAAGATATTCTTACTTCTTACTGTGGACCATTGCTGCCTTCCCCATGTTCCTTGGAAGCTAAACTGAATAGCATTTATAAAAAATATTGAGCTAAGGGTATCATCATAAATTCTTCTTTTATGTAGTCCTGTTCTCTATTGACAGTCAGATTTGCTTCAAAGAACATGACACCAGTGACTTGCTGGCAGCTTAAGTAATTGGGGAAAAAAGTGGTTATTCATATGGAAACAGGAGTTGGCTCATTACAGCCAATCACCTGAATAGCAAATGGTATGGTTGCCAATAGATGGAGAAAAAGGCAAGTCTAGTGGAAAATAGGAGCATTTAAAGGCCAAGAAAAGACATATGGTCTGTCTATGCTTGCCTTATACGCCTGGAAATTATAAATTAAGCTACAATATAGCCCACTACCTTAATGTGAAAATTTTCCATTTTTTCCCATCTTAATCTTAAGAAACTTAGCAGATTTGGCTAGTAACATTGCCTGGCTCTTGTGTCAGCATTTAAGTTCTATATGAAAATAATAGTTGAATTGATTCTTGTCTAGTATTTAATTCTGTTATGGCCATAAAGTATGTACTTTTGAAATAAACTCTCTTTCACAGCAAATGTAAAGGTGGATATGTTTTGTCCTTTACAGATGCCTATATTTCCATGAGGGTAGGCAAGAAAGAAAGAGTGAATAATTCTTGGCAGCTACTTTTTGTAAGGTAAATACTGTAGAGGTGACTGGAAATTTGTCTTCAAGCACTGTAAACACTTCAATGGCTATCTTCCTCATTCCTTGTTGGTTGTAGTAATAATTTTAATTTATTGTTCTAAAGCTCTCCAGTACTCTGTTATTCCTATAATGAAATAAGAGTTTAAGTAACACTGGGCATATTGAGGCTGACTGCCTTTCTGGTAAAGTATTAGTAAATGTTGAGAATATTAAATCTTTTTAAATGTGCTTGTACACATTTCACTTAAGACATCAAGTTCTTAAACATCTCAGGGCAGTCAATTTTAATGAGATTTCATATGGCCTCAAGACTGTGAAGGCTTATAGCCTTTTCTTATGTGTTTTTTTTTTAATAGATTCCTTATTCTAAACCATTCCATGATATATAGTCACATGGAGAACAGATGTTGAATTCTGCCCCTTTTTAAATGCCATACTCTGATGGTTTCTCCTTTTCACGTAGAAATAGTGACAAAACAACCAACACAGGACCATGACCTGAGCTTCCTGGCCCTTATTTCTCCATTTTATGTACCTGAAAGAGTTACTAACATTTTAATTCTGGTTTTCATTTGTGGGCTCTGAAAATATAGCATATTTTACATATTCCAAAGTTTCTTTGATTGTGGCTGAAAAAAAATACAAATCTCTGCTTAGCTGGTAAGTAATTTCTGCCTCTGTAGTGCTATAGGAACAATGAAGCTTAAAATTCTGTTTTGAGCAAACTTCAGATTTAATGAAGGAACAGTGGACAGCAAACTGATGTGTTGTAACTAACATGCATTTCAGATTTGACATGTGATAGGTCTTGTCAAAGCCATGGAACTTGGAGCTACATAAAAATACATATCAACTTACCTGAAGTAATTGCATCTACAGAGTTTCTAAAATGGGTCCACTGGTGACAGAGTACACTTGGAGTCCTAATTCCACCCCTGCCAGGGCTGGGTCTCTTCAGAAGTACCTCTGTTCTCTTTCTTGCTCTTTCTCTGCTGGTGAGTGGCCTGCTGGCTTCATTTCCCCGTCTCATTTCAGCACAGGCACAATCAAATCATGCCAACTGTGACCCTTCTGACAAGCAACTGCAGAAATGAAGATTTTTCATTCACTCTAAACCTGACATGTGTCCCATATGGTTATTTTGGGTTTTCTGAGGTGCAGGGCAGCATAAATGTTTGCACAATTCTGAAAAAACACTGCTAGGAAAAGTTCTTAAGAAAAGATCCCATTATTCTGGGATCACCCTGAACTCAAAGTAGCAGAAATTTTTGTCTCTAGAAGTTCCATCTTGGTGACTTTTTTTATTCAGATCCATAAATTATCCCATGACGCTTCAATGAACCTTTGGCAGGTAAGACCAGACTAGGTAACAAGAGTCTTTCCCCACCAGTATACATCACTCATTTACTGTAGCTCCAATTAATGGTAGTAGAAGTTACACTTGTAAATTCCCCCACGCATTAATGAGTGAACAGACCCCCTCTGTTTAGTTAACCATCTTCCAGTTACCTGGCACTTTCCCCATCCCTTGTGAGATCTCAAATATTTAATTAAAGCCTTTCCTTTTTTTTTCCTTTTTCTTTTTTTTTCCTCCCCCCACTCTCCTTCATTCAGTTTGTTGAGTTGTAATTCTTGTTGGCCTGATGCCTTGGCAACATTCAGCACTTTTAATTGCCTGTATAGTCTGGCCTAGTCATGGAGCCTTTTAACTTTCATTCAGGCTTCCAGCAGTATCAGCCTCCCTGGTCACAAGCTTCCCACTCAGGTTCCGTTCACAGCCCTTTTGCTGATTACTTGTTATGTATTTAAAGAGCTCCATACTGTTTATTTCATTTCCTGTTTGAGATAGTCTGTTTGCTTAATTTTTTTCTATGCTAATTTAATTTTAAACATATAGGGCTGTCTTCCTGGTCAAACAAGCCAGAATTTTGCATCCATATGTTACATTAAATAATAATAAAACAACAAATAATAGTCAATGCTTTCTACTTCTATAATGTCTACCATTCAATGATCTCATAGCATTCTTATTTTACAAGTGGTAAAATGGTGTCAAGAGACATGAACTACTTGTTAAACAATATGTATGACATCTGTTACAGAGCCAGACACAGGAATGAATAGTTGGGTTTTCACTAATAGCACTTAGACTAAAAATTGCAATATGCTATAGGAATTATTAGGTTAAAATATGCTTCAACAGAGTGGGCTGTACCCTGGTAGAAGCATGTATTGTAGAGACTTTTGTTCTCAGAATATCATCTTTATTGGCATATAAGGCGCAGAAGAGACAGGGGAATCCAATGGATATTCATGTGGACTCTGTAAAGGTTAGTAACCTGTGTAATTATAATTCATGTTGATTTTAGAGGCACTATTATTAATCACAAATAGCCTGGTGTGTTTTTTGTTGTATTTTGTTTTCTGTGTGAAGATCTAGCATTCCTTATTCTGTTTGATTTCAGCAAACCTCTGGCTTACTATGGCTGCAGTAATTCATTTATGTCTCTGCAGAGATAATATGCTAATGTTATGACATATGATAATATTTTCTGAATGTGTTCTTTTTCAGTGTCAAACAGCACACACAGATATAGTGAAAATGGTCACTATAATTCTTGGTTTTTAAGGCTGCCCATGCCCAGCAGTTGATTGTGGCTCTGTGTTGTGAGGGCAGCTAGGACCTTATCTATGGCTGAGGTCAAATTCCTTTGATCAATCTGCAGGAGTCAATAGCTGATTTAATGCCTGCTTTTAGACTTTGCTTTTAGAAAGTGCATGCTTATGTTCACTCTTACTGTGTACTTAAAGGAAGGTATTACATATGTGTGTTCTTCTTCCCAGGGTCAGAATGCCAGGGTAAAGAAGAACCAATACAATTGTATTGGTAGCAAGGGTGAGTAGAGGCCAAGCATGAAAAAAAGAAGGACCATACCCTGCTGGCTGGGGTGGGTTCCCTAACATGGTGGTAAGCATGGTGAAATATCTTTCATGGTTTTCAGATTAATTCTTCTGGCGACACAAGGTTTACCAGGGACTCCACAGAAATAACAAGGTGGACTAGAAAGCTAACAGCTGAAATACATGAAAGTAAAAAATTGTTTACAATATCATTGTATCACAAGAAAAATCTTAAAATGAAATCTGATTGTTTCCTTAAGAACAACTCAAATTGTGATCATGTCTGAAAAGCAGCAACATACAAAACAGCTTGCTGCAAATATAGGATTTAATTTGTAACACAAATGCGTGTCCAATTATTTCTGTATTTCTGCTTGTTTGACCAATGTGTATTCTGAGCTAAGTGCTAAGCATAACTTGGTGCCCATGGCTGCATCTGGGCTTCCTTTGGATAAGGACTGTGTGGGCTTTTGAACAATGGTCTGCCAAGCAATGTATCATGAATTCTAATTGTTTTAGAAAACAGTTGTTCTTTTTCTTCAGCAAATACTGTTGTATCCACATTATTAACATAGATATATATATAATCGTTTTGAAAATCATTCTCGGTTTGAAGAATTCTAATGCTTCATACAGTGATTATGCAAAAGTCTCATGTATAAGCAATACCGATGTTACTGGAAGCGCCTCTTACAGAGTCCAAATATAGCAGATCAAATCAAAACTGTGCTACATCTTAAGCAACTGTTGACCCATTTCCATATCAAATTGGTTTCTGTTATAGAAGACTTTGCTTTTTCTTTTGGAGATATTTACTTGCGCTGTTCTAGCTCAAGTATAGTAACAGCACATTTTATTCTAAGGTCATTTAATAATCAGTCAATTGTGGGTTTTTTTTTCACTTGGTTTATTAACAACTTCCTAATTAAGAGACTGTCATAATAAAAACTTGTTCCTGCTCTGTGGTATGTGAGTGTACCACTGTCTCCTGTAAAATCAGTAGCCATGATTCAGCACATGCAGGAAGCTGGTGATAGGTGCTATGCCATGTGCAGGGTGCCCACCAGCTGGCTTGATAAGCTCAGTCCTAAATATCTAAGTTAAATAAACTGAAGCGAGGAAATTCTATTTTAAAATTTTCGCTTTGCCCCTTGTTTATCCTGCTTTTTTTTTGAGGAGGCGAGGGGTGGGGGGATCAGCACAATTAATAGACTATGGTATATCAGTCAAATTCTAGAGATTGCTATAAATACCTAGAGTAGGAAGAAGGTGAGTTGTTAGAGGTGTAACTTGTTTGTGTCACTTTGTTAGAACATTAGCAGTATCTCAATATAGATTTCTTTTTCAGCTTCTAATAATCTATTCATTTCACCAGGGAGAGGATGGGGAGAATGTGTTACTGCTGTTTTTCTGGCATGAACTGCCATTCCCTTTGGTGGCTCCTGGAGTCTCCCTGGGCGGCAGTGGTCCCTCCGGGGGGATTGCTGCCAGAGCTGGCTCTCTCAGCTGCCACGTTTTCCACAGCTATGCCATTGTGTGTGGACATCAATGTAGGTGACATTGCCGAATAGTAAATCTCAGACCCAAGTACCGTTTTGAAGCAGGATTTACTTCCTGTACAAAAAATGTACAGCCCAGGCAGCAGGCCAGCTGGGACTGCAGCAGGCTTGCCAGGGCGGGTGCTCCAAGCAATCTATTATGTTGTATATGATCAAGCTACACCTACAGAATCAATTACATAATATGAACAATATTTGAATGTTACTAGTAAATTTGCTTTTTTCCAATCGCTGGTATTTTTTTAATGTATGTATAAAAGTCTAAGCATCTTAGACAACAAGATGCTGATTTAACATATAAGCGTCATTCACACTGTTAATACTACAGTAAATAATATTATTTGAAGAATAAATGTAATAGATTATTTTGGTGATTTTGATACCTTAACAGTGGTTCTCTGCTGAGATCATAGATTTTTTTTTGTCACTGGTGACTGTACAAATGTACAAGAATATAATTTGTAAACTTAATATATTTGTACTTTTGCAGTCTCTCCTTTGACATGATTAGAAATCATTTGGGAGAGCAGTGCTAACATCAGAATTTTTAGTAATAACTAAACATCTTTTCTGGGGATATGATTTCACATGCCACCTCTCAAAAGACATTTCTGATCTATGGTAGCAGAAGCTATTCTTTCCTCCCCAAGCTCAACATCGGTATGTTAAATATAGAAATGACAAACATGTGTGGTTTTATGTCTCATGTCAAAGATGCCTTCAGAAAGCACAGCCGTTTACATTACAATGCCAGGGCAGGGTACAGTATTAGCTGACAGGCATGAGAATCTTTGACAGGGTCTGTCCTCATGGCAGAACTGGCAGGATACAGGCTGCTCCAGCCTTCCTGGATCTCCTGCTCTTCAGAGGTGCTGAGCTCTGTGCTCGCCACCCCTGCGGTGGACCTCCAGGAGCATGGAGCTGCTGAAGGCCTGGTGGACCATGAAGAAAGCTGCCTGTCCTGACTGTAATGGAACATTTTCATATCAGAGAATGCAGATTTTTTGGAAATGGCTTTTTAAATGGAGGAAGTTTGTTTGAAGAAGCAAACAGTGTCAAGAAACTTAGCTGATTCCTGAAGGTTCCTTTCCAGGCTGGTATTCCCAGCTTTATGTTAATGTGCATCAGGTTGCTTGCATAACTGGACAGTTTTACATCCTCTCTGTCTTACTGATAAGCCTTTCAAGGCTGAAGGACACAAGTTTGTTGTTGACTTCTTCCTGTTAGAAACCCAAACATCCTGATGGAAACTCAAAACCTGCAAAGCTTTGAAGTTACTGTGCAAGCCAGGGTTTATCATCTTCCAAGTTTCTCAGAGTAAGCGGCCTATAATTCCCTTCACCACAGATTATCATTTTGTAACTATGAATGGCCATAATTAATTACATTTTTGTAACTGTAATTTTACAGTGCCAGAGAAGAAAAACCCACTTTTGTAATCACGTTTTATGTTATCTCTGGCTGCAGACTGTGAGTATGCTAGATGTGTTGAGGAATTTTATGGCATATGCCAGCTAAGGGAAACCTGTATCTAGGCTTAAGTATACAGCATTTCATGCTAGCTTCTCTGTGGATTACAAAGCTATCTGAAAGCAGAGAAAGAGAAACAAATCCTTTCATAAATCTAAGTGGTATTCTCCAGCTGGAATCTTGTTTATACATCATCAGTTACAAATTCTATTTTTAGTGAACTCTTCAAATTAGTGGTTTTTTAAAAATGTTCCACTGTACTTGGCAAAATGAAGAAAAGAACCCGATGTAATTAAAAAATTCTTTGGAATAAATAAAACAGCTGTTATTAGCATTTAGCTTTGTATATCATAAAACCTATTTATGTTCAGGTTTGGTGATTATGCAACTTGAGTCATTCTTAAATCAGAGACATGTGTCTGAATCACAACCAAACAACTCACTTTTGTTTTCCTTTGGGGATCTTCAGCCTGGCTTTGTTCAATGAAACTGAATATGCCACATTAGAGCACAAGCAGATGATTACCAACAATGTTTATTGATGCTACCACTAAGAGAAAATGGCAGACTGATATAAAATAAAGAGACTTAGCAGATGGGATATTGGCATTTGAATTGGTTGAAATAGATTACTGATTTTACCCCAAACCTGCCCTTTTATGAACACTACAGTATTGTTGCTTGTTTTAGAACTGTAAATCATATTCATCTTTATAAAATTATTTCCTTTCCAGCCCAGAGTATTTATGATTATATATGCAAACAAGATTTTATTATCTAAAGCAAGGTTCCTTGTTAGAGCTCCTGTCAGCACTGACTTGAGACATAAACTGCCAGCATAGAAAGTTAGATTAGAAGAAACATTTATTGTTTCTAGGCATCCCCTTAATATAAAACGAGCAAAAAACTATCTGCAAACATAATTAGACACATGGCTCTAATTGAAATCAATGGGAATTAGAATCAACATCAAGGAGTCTGACTTTCAGTAAGCTCCTGTGACTGAGCAGTGCCGAGAACCATATGAGCCTGAAAAGGCAATCAGACAGCCCAGCTCAGGGGCAGAGCTGAGTCCTGCCTTGAGTCTGCTAAAAACAAAATGCAGATGTAGATTAGGCTAGGATAGGTATAAGAAATTAGGGAGTTTAGGCTCTCTGAATCAGGCTCTAGGTGCCTAAATAAGGCTGTAAGGTCTTGATTATGGTAATTCTCATGGACTCCAAGCTAGTGTGAGGAGCCACACTAGCTCACATTAGTACTTTGGTTTTAACACTGAACATTTTGTACTATGAGCATCCAGCAAGCCCTACAGGCTTCATTACCCTTTGTTGTGGGTCAAGACATGTTCTTTACGTGTAGGTCATCAAAACAGTCCAGACTCATCAATATTTGTTCTGGAGGCTTTTTGCACTGGATATGGTTCTTGATGTATTTGAATTAACAATGACCCTTAGTATCCAGGATGATTCATCACAATTGCCAATGCATATTTATAGCAGCAAAAATTCATTCAGTGCTAGTCAAGGAAATCGTGTGTGAATTTAAGTCCAGTTGGCAAGGTAGTACAGTATCTGAAATGTTGGCTGTGCAGCAGCTGTCATTCTATGCCAATCTATTCTATCATACAGTAAGCAGGTGGCTCACACATATTGTTTTTACTACATATCATTTTAATTTTGCAATGTCTCACTGAAATAGGAAATGTGTGCTACTGATTTCAATAAGATTTTCTTTATGAAGCCAGGAGAGCATGTTAATAGCATGCAGCAATTTACAGTGTAGTTGAAGTAATACAGCAGCTGGTGAACCTGTTTATTCCCTATGGCTGTAGCTGTATATCAGTCTTAAGTGTAGCTAATTAACTTCTATTCATTAGAGATTTTACATAAATTCAAGCAGAAAAGAGAATACAAGCCTCAAACCATTCGTGTTCCTTCAGCACCCTTTTGTGATGCCATACTGCAGCAGCCCATCTCCTCTGGCAGACATGTGATGTCCCCAGGCCAGCCGAGGGGGACTCTGTGCTCTTCCATGTTTCTGAGATTGGTAATATTTTTGAGGGCTTAATCTACTAAAGGAATTGTCTTTATTGTGATGCTGCATGCTAGCTGTTGTGTGTGATAGTGGTGTCTCCGTGTATTATAAATAACAGTTTCCACAATGCAGCCCTTTGGTGTTTTGCCACCTGCCAGCATTAGTGTTGAGGTGAGGCTGGCAGGGCAGGGTGTGACAGTGTCCCACTACAGGCAGTCTGGGCATCCTGTGCAGAATGTTTCTGGTATTTTATGGTCACCTCAGCTTCCTTGGTTCTCAGGACATTTCTTAGCCTCATCTTAATTTTTTTGGGACAAATAATACTTTTCTTTTGCAATAAGCAAGAACTCCTATTCAGTTTTCGTTTCTGTTTATGATTTTAGTTTTTAAATCTTCATTGGCCTGCGAAAAAATACTTTTTTTTGTCTGATTGTAACTTCTGTTTATGCTATGGAAACTTCTCGCAAGGCATTTCTTTTTGTGGAAATTAATGTTAGAACTAATAATGTATTTTATTTTTTTTCCTCTGCTAGTTGTTGGTTTGCCTTTCATTTAGAAAGGATATTGATAGCAGAGCCCTTATTTTGGCAAGGTGTCTCAAAAGTGTATTATCTGAGGGGTTTATTAGGTTAAAAATAAAAGAAAATATCCGACCTAAAATAACAGAAATAATTAATGTGAATCAGGAAGGAGAAGGAGGCAGAATAAAGTAATATACTATATGGGATTGCTTCTATCTCTTAGGTTAAGTTCAAGATATGTGTTTTGTCAAAGATGAGATTTTGCCCAGGTGAGCCACAAAGCAGTAATAACTTACCTGACTTCTCCTAATAGTTTTTTCATTGTCCCATTTTCTTTGTGTTCACTTGGTCCTTCTCCTGCCTGCATGTGTTTGCTGAATGTCTCTTCTTGCTTCCTCTGACTTTGTCTTGTTTCCTATGTCCTGCAAATTTCTTTTGCTCTCCTCTCGTCTCTGCCGGTGATTTCTTTGCTTTTCATGGTCCTGATACTTTACCTGTTCATGTGTCATTTCAGGCTGGATGTCCATTTCCTCTGAAAATCATACTGTGGCTTTTATGCTTTTCCTAAACAGAAGCATTGAGGCTACAGATGAGATCAAATGAAGGAGCAACATCAGGGTCTTTTCTAAAATCCTCTATTCTCTGCAAATTACTAACGCATCATTCCTCTTGGTATCGAGCTGCTGGATGCCCGGGTAGAGCGGCTCCCTGCAGTTGTGCCATTTGAACACTGAGTGGCACTAAAGCCCGCGGCACCGGCAGCGCAAGGTATTCCAAAATAGGTCTTTCACGCAGGATGATGCAAACGACTAGGTGACTGCTGAAAATGCTGGATTTTTGTATGACAGGGAAGGGAGGTTTTATAGATGCAAACTTCTAACAGGCACATCCTACATGTCTTAGACATGTGGCCTCTCAAGCTACTTTTGAGGAGGAATTTATCTTAAGCTTTGCTAAGGGATCATTCTGGATCTGCTGTAGAATTCTTCTGATTATTATTTTTTTAAAATATTTGTTGACCTTAATTCTTAGCTTCAAGAAGGTGCAGTATATTAAAAACAAGACATTCTTCTGGGAGTCCTATATCAATGTGAAATTAAAATTTCTTAGTTTGTTTAGTTCAGAGAAATTATGGAGAAAAGCCTAATGCTGTAAGTACTGTTGAACAACCATGATGTTATTTTAAAAAATTATTTGTGATCAGCAATTCATATTTTGCAATACCTCGTGGTTCTGGGGAAATTTTATACAATTTAAAGCTATCTGAGACCCAGCTCTGATCTGCTTAACAGGCAGCTTGATCAAAGGGTTTTAATCTTCCTTCAAAAAGAAATAGCTCCTACTTTTATTGTAGGAACCCTGTTTTTTTGACTAGCCCATGAGATGAATGTTACATTCACTTTTCTTAAGAGGTCAAGATCATCTGTCCTTTGCTTGAACAAAACATCTGGGACTTGACCTCAGACAACTGCATCTTGTATTTGACAATTTTTACTGGTGCTCAAGTCAGGCCTGGATTTGGCACAGCACATGGCCCTCAATCACTGTGCTGAGGACACTGAATTCCCAGCTCTGACCTGAAATTATGGAGGTGTAGTTGTAGCATGTGCTTAAAAGTGAAACTCTGGGGAAAACCATCAGTTTTAGGCTGAGTGTGATGGTCTTGTTTCAAGTTGTGACTTAGATGTAGCAAACATATAAGGCAAATGAAGCTAACTATAGAAATTGCTTCTATCCCACTTCTTATTTTTCATCTTTCCCTATGATACTGCAGTCTTTCAAATGTATTTAATCTTGGTGCACTTAATCAGTTTCTGAGTGTCACAAAGAACTGGCTTTGTCTTTTAATCCTGTCTGAAGGGTGACAAGACACATGGTAATATCAGTATCTTACTGCTTTTCTTGATCAAGCTTCAATTTTTGATTTGTGTATACAAGTGCCTATTTATTTTGTTACTAATCAGACTGTGTATTACCAATTGTAGTGGTTCCTCATTTCTCTCCACAGCTGGCAGATGGTTGTTAGCTACAGAAGGATTTTAAGTGGTCAGGGAGGGATGGTTAGTGGCATGAAATTCTTTGTGTCACCTTTCATCCGTGCACTGCTGCACTGCCTTGCTTCTTCACACCACTTTGAGGTGGGTAAGAACTTCCATTTAAGTGAAGCTGAGTCAGCCAGACAAGGTCTGGCATCATCTGGAAAAGTTAAGAGTTTCCATAATTGTCTTCCTACACTTCGAGAAGAAAACTCTTAACTTTATGTCAGAGTTTGAGGTGGACTTGTAATTAAAAAATGTTACTGTGTCTTGGGTTGATTTTTATCAGGGAAGGGTAAACCAACTTTCGCTTTACTGCAGGGTATTTCAATTCTGTTTTTGTGCTAATTTTTTCACTGGCTCTGTGCTAGAGGTAGGGGAAAGTGAGACTTCAGAATTCTGCACCTTGCTCAGTGGTATGGAATGAGCTGGCTGCACATTGGCACTTCCTTTGCTTGTCTGGCCACGAGCTAGCAAATATCACAAGCATAGCAACCAGTGACCAATATATTTTCTGTTGGAAACCTCCCATAATAATGCCATGGAAGAGCAACAGTTAATCTGATATCTTGCATTCATACGCTGCAAAGATTGCATTTTTTACTGCAATTTGCAGTGATGAAAGAAAAAGCTGTAAATATAGAAAAAAAAAGCTGTAAATATATCTATAAAAATAAATAGCCATTAAAATAATCTTGACTGTATGCAGTGGCAGATGAGATTTACTGCAAGGACCTTTGTGTCAAGTGTTCTGAACTTGTCAGGCCTTCATCTGTGGTTACTCTGAATGTTGAATTCCAGATAATTCACCAGTATATGGAGTTTCAGAAAAAATGTGTAATTGCCTTTTGACATGACTCTAAAGCTCTTTGCTCCAAGGTCTGTGGCTTTACACAGTTACCAAAAGCTGTGCAAAGCACATTTTGTGAATTGAGACAAGCTGCTCTTATGATGTAATCATGATTGTGTTAAATGACCATAGGTGATGGCCATATCCCTTGTGTCTTGGAGTTCTTCATGCTTTTTCTACAGATAAAATTTGGATACTATATTCTTTCTATTTTGACAGAAAATTCATTAGGAATTGGAAAATCTTCCATATCTTCCTTCTATTTAATATCCCTAGAGGTGTTTGCTACAGTGTGAAAGGTTTTCATATATTTAAGCCAGCCTGGCGATACATTCCTGATTTGTCCTGCCTGGAAAATGGGCGATTTATTACAGACGCTTCACAAGGGAGAGAAAAATGTCTTCCATTAAATTTTTTTCACTACCTCTGGGCATTAAATTACATTCTTTTCTGACTGATGGTAGCCTTGTGATTTGGACAAACAGCAGCAATCAGCTAAGGTGAAAATGTACTCACCCGAGGGTTTCTGCATGAACTAAAAGAAATAGCAGAACTTGTGACAATTCCTCACAAGGATTTCTTGGGCGAGATTTACTTTTGCTATACAAGCTATTTTTCTTTTTATCTATTAGAAAATCTGTTTAAATTTTGTTCAAAATTCAGAATTGAATAAAATGTTAATTACATATTGTCACACCCTTAAAATTTTTCTCATCAAGGGGAAATGTCAAAGCTTCCATGTTGATTTGCTAAAACACTTTTCAGTGATTTTTTGAAGTTTTTGAAGACAACCTACAGAATAATGTGGAAATGCATTGGTGTGATCTTCATTTTGTTTGCTCTTTCTGAATGATCTCAAAATATAAATCATGATGGAAGATCTTACAGGGAGTTGCTCATTAGTTAGACTGTCATGGTAGTTATCAGGGAAGTGGAAGTTAGACTATTTCCTCCAGAGTGGGATGGTTTACAGTGTGCTTGGTGCTACTGCCGTTCCACTGCCATTTTAGTAATTTAGGTGTGGACAAATATGATTGAGTGTGCTGCAGTGATAGAAATAGAGTTATATTTTCTGAAATAACACCAAGAAATGTAGTAAAATAGAAACTATCTCCAATGCTAGGAGCACTGACATAAAAAAAGTACTCTTCCTCTAAATATGTTAACTTCCAGCAAACCCTGAATATGATTAAAGTTAGGTAGCTTGGTCTGAGAAACATAAGTCTGCATGGACAGAAAACACCGCTCAGTGAGGTAGGCAGAAGTGTCCACTGCTGAACATATGGTCTTTTCATGAGGTCTAGCAAAAGGCAGCAAACTTCAGGCAAAATATAGGTTTTATGAAAGCAGTCCAAGCATAATGTCAGACATTAGAGATGTGACTCTCCTTCAGCTGAGACCTACAGGATTATCCTGGTTGCTACTGATTCTTGGGGTAGGGCAAAACAATTTGCTTCCCTGAGGGGACTCTGACTTCTATGCACTTTCCAGTCTCTCTGACTCAAGAAGCTTCTTGAGGTAACTGGGATCAAGATCGGTGCTCTTGGTGTCCCTTTTCTCTGGCCCTTTTCTCTCTCACACTACAGCTTCCTCATGACAGTTTCCTCTTTTTGGGAACGAGGACACTGAGGGGAAATTGTACCGTGGTTCCCATTTTGATATGGGCATGTCAGATTGGGAACCACAGGAGATGAGAAGCTATCTTTGTTCCTTTAGCCAGTTTAGATATTAGTGTCCCACAGTCTGTGTTGGAGATGTTCAGCACAGTTTATGTCATAATTTTGGTCAAGGCTTTAATCAGTCCATCCCGGTTTTCTAAACACACAGCGTGATGCCAAGGCTGAATTATGTGGCAGTGCCTCAAGGCATGTTTGCAACAGTGCAGCTGTCTCACTGTGATATTTATGTTTGATGCTTCAGGTGGTCCTGATAACCTCACACTTTCACTTTAATGTGTTTTCATGTGTGCAGTGGGAGCATTAGAGGAATTTTGGAAGTTTTGGTGGCTTCTGGCCCTGCTGGCAGGTGGTAAAATACTTCACCTGTGTCAATGTATTGGCCACGATTTTTATGAACAGGCAATGATTTCTTAGATTAGGGCACTAGTACTGGCATTGCTGGGTGTAATGCAATGCTTACAGAGTGGATTTGCCGCTGAATCCTGACAGTTACAAATCTACAAATGTGGTATTTGCAGAAAAGTCTGTATGTACTGTATGTACTGCATGGCTTCTGTGTCTTTTTAAAAAATCTATTAATGGTTTTAAAGATCCTGTAGGTAAATGAGATACAGAAACCCTACATTCACTGTCTTAGAAGTCCATAGGCATGCAGATAAGATTTTTCAGAACTGTGATAAGAATTCTCAACTGCTTTGTTAAAAGTTCTTATAAACCATTTTATCTATGTGTTTAATGTTACAAAAATATTTCCTGAATATTGCCATGTTAGTACTCCTCAGTTTTCTCTTTATAACTGGAATTTTAATATTATTTTTTTTCATCTCAAGGAGGAAAGTACAGGGATATTTGAGTTTAAGGCTTCTTATCATAAGCGTAAGATTTGACCTCAGTTTTGAGGTGGGTGTGTTTACTTTTGGTCAAAATTGGATAAACATTTGGAATTCAGACATTATGCTGCTATTTACTTTGTAAATAATCTCTCTTTTTTCATGTGTAATGAAAAACAATTTGGAGAGGCTTATTCTGACTGTGTTAGATGACTCTAATGTGGCTAAAGGGATCTGAGAAATTTATGTGAAATCCTTTTGAAATTTTTGGAGAGGAACAAGTACTCCTAAGTCATGAATCATCTTAAATGTTTACCTTAGGGAGATGTGAGTTATTACAGCTGATAAATGCTTTTTCCTGTATATAAAATATATATATTGCTTTTGGAAGTTTAGGCTGACAGCGCTGTAAGTATATAGTTTGAACAGACTCCAGTTTGTTGATCTTCCTCTGTGTACTGGGGGCCCAAAACCAGAGCATTGTTATTTCAGACATGGCTTTGTGGGTGCCAAGGTGAAAAATCCCATTCCTGCACTTGCTGGCTGTGATTTTGCTAATTCACCCCATAGAGCTGACCCATCCCAGGTACAGGACTCTGCACTTCTTGCTAAACTTCATGAGATTTCTGCCAGCCCACTCCTCCAGTTTGCCATGGGCCTCAGGATGGCTCATTCTGTCCCATCATGGAAGTCACTGATGTTAAACACTTGAAGCATTAGACACAGGATCTGTCCCAAAACAGAATGGAAATGAGCATCACTTACACACTATCTGCAGTTAGGTTTTGAATCACTGATCAGTATTCTTTAGGCCAAAACTGTCTTCCCAATGGGTCAAAATTCTTACAAAAGGATAATTCTTACAAAAAGATAATTTTCCATGCAGTTTTTTTTCCTCTCTCCTTTTTGTCTATTTAGATTTGAAGTGATTTAAATGAACTTTGCATTTTGAAAACCTGAGGATAAGGTGGGTGCTTTTTCTGCCAGGACTAATTGGTTTAGCAGAAGTCGTGTTACAAAAAATCTCCTCAGTCGCCTGCAATTCAAGACAAAGTTGAAAATCCCACCAGCTGGGATAATTCATCTTATCCAAGATGTAATAGGAAGAATGGCTACAGCACAACACAGCTTAGTACTTCTGTTTCTGATAATTTTCATGTCTTAGGTATATGTGTAAAATATGAATTTTGCATAGTTATTTCTATAATTTCATGAATACTTACAGAAAATACTGTAATGAATACTTCTGTCCTAAGTTTTGTGCCTTTGGCTCCATCACAGCATGGCATGATTAGGCTGGATTTGTTATGGAGGCTGATAAACTCCCTGTTGAGGTGATTTCTGTCTAAGGCAAGTGCCAGACAAAGAATATGACTAGGATTTAAAAGCTGAAAGTAGATATATGATGCACTTTGTAGCATTTACTGCAATATGTACTTGCAAATTTCAAATACTGCAAACAAGCAAAACTTCAGCCTCATCCATCTCTCCCAATAACCATTATCTGACCCTGTAGAAGCTCCAGTTGGGAACTCTCCTTGCGGTGCAGTGCTTAAGGGAACTGTCATGTTTCATGATGTGAAAAACACGAGATGATCCAGAGGTCCAAGGCAGATAGTCTGGCTCCCTAATGCTACACTGTCAGGCCAAGATTTGTAATACTGTGGTGTACCTGTGTAAATTGGAAACTTCAGAGGAGCCATGACAACGGTGCAGAGAAGGATTAGAAGCGGAGAACTGGAAGCACCATAAAGGAAGAGAAGTATTAACGCAGTCCCTACCTTAATAAGGAAACCATTCCTGTTGCAAGAAGATTTCTTAGCCTCAAAGTAAGACATGTAACAAAATCCAACCACTTGAAGCTCATATAGATAAATGTTGTCTTCCCTCTGTAAGATACATGTTTAGTTAGTTTGCTGGTAGAGTAACTGAGCAAGAAACAATATATTATCCCCCCTTACAGGTTTTA
Source organism: Anthoscopus minutus (assembly GCA_013399455.1). Classification (NCBI taxonomy): domain Eukaryota; kingdom Metazoa; phylum Chordata; class Aves; order Passeriformes; family Paridae; genus Anthoscopus; species Anthoscopus minutus. The sequence continues at coordinate 37,704 of VWYI01049519.1, read as the reverse complement.
AATTAAGATCGCTTAATCTTTCTGAAGGATTATTTAGGTCAGTGACTAATCAGGGCCTGATTCAACATATTTTATTTACAAAGCAGGATTAAATGGATGATATGTCTAAGGAATTTCTTTCACTTGAAAAATAAGCCTAGAAAGAGTGGCTATCATAATAATTAGCAAACTAATATAATGATTAATTACATGTATTATTTTAAGAGTCTCTAATACATCTTAATTTTAGTTTAGATTTTAAAATAGTATTCTCTAATATTGACCTTACAGTAAAAGTCAAAGGCCTGTCTTAGAGTCAGAATACTATAAAATTAATGTCTTTTGGAAGAGGATCCATATTGGGGAAAATTAAGAAAGTAAAAATATTTGGTGCTCTTTACCAACACAGATTGTCTCCCTGTGTCATAAGAGTTGTGGGATTGGGCTGTGGACACAGACATATTTCATTGGCATTACTTCTTTTGGCTGAACAATGTGAGAAGTTGTATTAGTGAAACAATTATTACTTTTTCCCCAGTTTGAACGCCAATAGGAAAAAAGAGACTATGTTGCAATTGAAGAATACATCCCAATCAGTACTGAATATTTTTGGATCATATTTCAAATGAATTAACTTAGAGTAAATTATTTCAGGCAGAGTATATTAACAAAAGAAAGAGCTGCTAAAGAGCCATTACCACTTTCCAATCAAATGAGAAACATAACTGAATACCACCTGTCACAAAGGCAGTACAGTGATCCAGATGGTTATTTATCTTCACTTAGGGATAAAGAATAGAGAGAGGAAAAAGTGCTGCCAGAATTTGTGTTTTTCCCCTCCTCTTTTCTACCTTTTTGTCAGAATAGTTTCTCTAATTATGGAGAAAAAACGTCTTAACAATAGGTTGTATCAATGGGATATGTAAAGGTAGTTCACATCCTTTTTTTAGTAGTATGAAATGCAGTTTGAGAGGTCCACCCATTACAATTTCATCTTCTATGGTCAATAAGACAAAAATAGAATGAAAAGGATTTTGACTGCTTGATAGTTATTTTGTTTCCCCCAGAAGCTTAGAAATTCATTTGCTGTTTTACTTGAAATAGAAATAACCAGTAACAAGCTGAAAATAATTTGCAATTTTTAAAAAGGTTTTCCTTCATTAAAGAAATATGTTTATGATAAATATGCATAGTATGAACATTCAAATTAATGTGTATTGTGCATGCATTTTATTTACCAGTGCATTTGAGGCTCGAGCTTAGGCAGGAATCAAGAGAGGGCAAACTGATCTAACCCCAGTCCTTTCTGATTTTGAATATTGTGTGAAATTGTTCACTATGTTGCTAAAATCTACTGGCAACCATGTTAGGTCTGACAGAGTGCAGGTTCTTTTTGGAATTAAGAACATGCTGAGACTATTGGACATAAATGTAAATGAATGAATTAGGCTTCAAGCATATTTCTGCTATGGGGACATTTTAAAGTAAATAGTTCTCATGTTCAGGTTTGTAACTAACAGCTCTGTGGAGTTCACTCTTGCTTAGTAGCAATTCCCACCCCCCTCCATCCTGGTAGAATGATATATTTTATGGCTAAACTGGGAGATGAGCCAATACTCCCAGGATGTCTTCCTAGAACAGTAATTGTATTCAGAAAAATGGTTTAAATAAAGCATTTATTTTAAATTACAGCTATATATTGATCACAAAACAAAAACTGACAGAAAGGTATGACAGTAAAAATGTCAGTGGTACTGGGCCAGTAAGTGATGCTAGGACTCTGTGACAGCTTTTGTGCACATACAGAAATACACCCATATATATAGCACGACTTATTATATCAGAATACCTTCCTGGAATTTAGGGGGAGGAAGTACCTGTCACTCATACTTAGGAAGTGCTCTTTAGGTAAGAAAACAAAACTTTTTTTGCAAAGATTTACTAAGAGGAGTATTGCAAGACCTCTCATGAACTCTGTGATTTCTAGGTCTTCATTATTGCTGCTGCTTCTTCTCACACATCCATTTTTGTATAAACAGGGCTATGTCAGTGATGCTCAAGAGAGTGGGAATTTATTTTCACCCCTGGCCATTTTTACATCAAGCCCAGATAGTTGGGTATGTGCCTCCAAAATCTATGCTATATAGAAAGTACTTTGAAAGTTCTGAGCCTTTTGAATGTAATTCAGCTTATATATAAAATACACCCCTTGCAAAAAGCTTCTGAGGAGAAAAATCTCTGTTCATTGGGGTTTAACACATTGACTGTGACTCAAGAGAGCATCTGAGTTATTGGTTTTCTGCAGGCCAGAGGAGTAAAAGGCAGTTTGAGGAAGGAGAAGAATATTCTTCTCTCAAAGAAGAATAAAATTTAACTTTTGCTGTCTTCAGTTTCTTATGAAACATGACGCTAGGCAGGGATCAGGTCAGTCTCTAACATAAACTAAAAATGTTATTGAATAAGAACAATATTTCCCCCTTTTTCCACTGATGTTTGCTTGAGGAGCTTTATCAGTGTAAAAGTAAATATAGAAACACTCACTATTTCATTTATCCAATTCACTAGAAATATATATAAAGAAAAAAAATTATTCTGACATGCCACAAAATTATTTTTATAGCATATCCTAAGTATTCTTAATCTTACAATTTAAGTGTATCTGCATATCGTGTTTATACATCTGCTTTTGTGATAAAGTTTCTCCAATTATTGATGAATTGAGAACTCTCTCTTTTTTACTTACCCTTCATTACTTTACTTACCTACAAAAGCTTGAAAATAACAACTATTTGTGTACTAGAAGCTGAACCTGGAAATCAAGCCTGTCCTATTTTAAAATTTCATTGATTAAAACTTATTCTTTAGGCACGAGAAATGAAATTACTGCTGTAACAGAGTAATACTAACAAAGTTGCTGGACATGGACATGGACATTGTAAGTATGGCTTACAATCAGATGCAATAGTGAAAGAAGCCAACCTAAAGTAAGGGAAAACAGAATTAAAATTCAATTATTAATCAATTAGAGAATAAATATTATTTTCTCTTGAATCTTTTTCGTGTAATTACTGATAGAATGTTAAAAAAATAGCTTAGCTATATTTGATTAAAAATTGAATTTTCACCTCATTCCTTTATGTTCTTCCACTTTTGTATGTGCAAATCTCTTGGCTTTGGAGCTTTGGATTCAACACGTTGGACCTTCATGTTTGTCACAGCTGCTGAAGGAATGACTCACACTTTAACTCTGGCTATCAATTTGTAGCTATGGAAGTCTGTGGTGTTTTTATGTGTGTGGAGCAGGACAATGCAGAATGGTTTGGAGAGGTTTGTTATTTAACTGACTTTTCCCATATTTCATCTATTATTCCATAATGGCAAATTCCTGACTCTAAAGCACTCTGACAAAAAACCTTTGCAAAAACAATTACATGGCTGATCCTAACCCTCATTTGATGGTCCATTCAGTAACTCGCTTGTAACTCCTGAGTTTGGTCTTGGTCCTGTTTTTCACTGTGAAGAGTTGGGGAGCAGTGTCGTGTACACAGTATCTGAGTTGGTTTTGAGCTTTACATTTATTACACGTGTTTACGTGGAAGAGTGTGATTTGAAGGAATATTTTGGGGAGTAAAAGATGTGTAAATGCCATTGAGCTTGAAGAATTGCCTACTTTCAGTACCTACTGAAAAAATGCTCTTGGACAAGCTTTAGATATTTTAGGCAGAGATGACTAAGGTGCTTATACTAACATTCATTGAAATAACTGTCTGTAGACTGAAAGCTTTTGGTCTTCCCAATTTCACAAGTGGTATATTCACTTTAAATCTCTTTTCTTTAAAGGAGGAAAATCACTTTTAAACACCCTCTTTCAAAACCAGCTTCATCATGACTTTCATAGCTTAATTATAAGCTCCTACAAGTAGGGCTTTACTGCACAAATGCTGACACAGCCTTACCTCTAGTGACCTGAATGGCCTCCTATGTTAATTACTCTAGATCTGTAATCATGTTATGAAAATACACATCTGGCCTTTGTCCCAGAACCTGGACCATATCTGTTGTCTGTCTTTCTGTACAGTGTTAAATGTATGTGTGACTTTAAGGTACAAATTATCAAGCGTAATTCAGAAAAATAGCCCCCTTCTTTGTAAGGATCAGCTTTGACTCCCTTTTCTTTATAGCTCTGCTTCTTGCTTGGCTGATGTACAAATAATTCAACCTGGAAGATCTCTGGGAGACTTGAAGAACATGTCCCATGGCAGAGGAAATTAATCAGATTTAGTGAAGCTGTTTATTGATCTACTTTTAGACTGCAAAGGATATCCAAAATGTAGGGCATGGCCTGCTGCTTTGGCAAGGAAATTAATGTTAACAGGGAGATAGAAGTTTACTTGCTAGTTTATTTTTCATAATTGGATCTCTGTCCATTTTGATTTTTATGCACACAGGTTTGGATGGACATATTTTATTGGAAGATGCAGTGGGACATGAAGGAAATATAAACTTCTCTAGGTCAGTTGTTTTGGTAGGCAATGTCACACTTTTTCTTAGCTGTACAATTACTGTGGGGACTCAACTTCTTATTCCCATTTGTACCGCAAATGCAGGTTTTGACAATCATTTGCATAGCTTGTTGGGGTTTTGGTATAGCTGAATGTAATCACTGAGATGCAGAGCCAGACAGACTAGGAGAAGCCAAGTGTGTAGCAGTCTTGAATGATAAAACTGGGTGAAAAAGAGGGTAAGACTTTTATTTAACCCTATACCAAAAAATATGGTATCCTGCTATGTTTATGATTTGCAGGTAGAAGGGGATGGTGGGGTTATCCTAGTGGGGAGAGGGGCAGAACTCTCTTTTGAAGGTGCTGTCTGTAACTAAGGGGCCGAATCGGGCAGGTCCAAATGAAGGGTCACTGTTTTTTGGTACACTCTTGGTGCTGGTTAAGTCAAGTCTTGGCCCAAGACTGCACTGAAGCAGCAGTGCTGGAGAGCCTGCAACTGAAGCTTGGCATGAAGTGCTGAACTTCCGAGCTGTGTATGATGTTTTCCATAGTCTCACCCACCATTTAGCGGGGCCCAGTCCCTCCGCTTCCCGCTCGCATTGCAGCCGCGGGGTGCAGGGGCTCGGAGGGCTCGGCCCTGCGGCCCCGGCGGGAGCGGCCGCATCCCGCATCCCGCATCCCGCATCCCGCATCCCGCATCCCGCATCCCGCATCCCGCATCCCGCATCCCGCATCCCGCATCTCGCATCCCGCAGGTGGCTCTGGCTCCTGCCCCCCCGCGCGGGCCCGGCGGTGCGCGCGGCCATGTGACTGGCGCGCGCTTCCTGCCTCCGCGCCGGGAGCGCGGAGCCGGGAGCGCGGAGCCGGGAGCGCGGAGCCGGGAGCGCGGAGCCGGGAGCGCGGAGCCGGGAGCGCGGAGCCGGGAGCGCGGNGCTCCCGCAGCGCCCGGGGAGCGCCCCGGCCCGCGGGCGGCGGGGAGGGGGCGCCGCCGCAGCCCCGCCGCCGCCGCATGGAGACTCAAGACCAAGGGGCGCAGATGGAGCCACTGCTGCCCACGGTACGGCTGCCGCAGCGCGGCCCCGGCCGGGGGGTTGCGACGCGCCCCGCGGGGAGGCAGCCGGGGAGGGGGAGCGGGGGCCGCCTTCCCTCCCGCTTGCCCTTGCTGGGCACCGCAGCCGATTTCTCGGTGCTTGGGGAAACAGGTTGGCTCGCTCCGGTGCCGGGCGATGCTGCGGCGGCGGGAGTGTCTGGGCGCCAGGACACTCGGGGATGGAGCGGTGTGTGTTTGTGCGTGTGTGTGTGTGTCCCTCCGGGGCAAGCACCCGGCCCTCAGGCTCTCCGCCTCAGGCATCCCCTTTCCCTCGGTTCCCCTTCTCTCCGTGTCCCCCTGCCTCCGACATCTCCTTTCTCAGGCTCTCTTGCCCCCCCGCTCCCCGGCGGTGGGGCAGAGCAGTGGAGCGAGCACCTGTGGGCGGCCCCGCGGGGATCCCGCTCCGGGGCCGGGGCTGGGGCAGTATCCGGAGGACCCTGGTCCTCCTCGCTTGCAGATCGCAGAGCATTCTGCTGAGGTCTGGCACTGACACGGCAGGCTCTGCCTCCCGCCGGATCCCGGGCTGTGCTTCGTGCTGCCGTGTCGCAGTCTCTTGTGCTCAGCCGTGGAGCTGGTGATCGAGGGGGCTGCTGTTGTCTGGGGGGGACGCGGTGCGCCCTCCCTTCGGAGCGCCGTGTGGTTGCGCAGCTACGGCTGGGCAGCCTTTGCCGTGAAAGTAGGAAAGGGATCATCAGTTCATGGGGGACTTTTAACATCGTTAGATCGGTAGGGACCCTTTTTCCTGCCAGGCCTTCCCCAAACACAGGGTTGCAGACACACAGAAGGTTTAACTGTAGGTGTCGATTTCGATCTCATAATGAGATTCTGTTTGTGAATGGTGCTTCCTGCTTTCCACAGGAAATCTGTCTGGGGCAGGGAAAAGTCTCTCATGCACATACACAAGTGTCTGACTGTGCGTACACATCCCTGTCAACACACTGCATAGGTCTGTAGAGGCTTTGCTGCTCCTGAAATGGCTGTGTGTTAGCACAGCGAGCTGCACAACATTGACAAAGCTTGACAGAGACAAGTCTCAGCTGCTGCAGGTTGACGAGATGCGCTCGTGGCAAGCCCGTTTTTCATAGGGTCTGTTCCCATCTGTTGACGTGGTCCATTTTGCAATCAGGTGGCAGGTTGCTACGCTGTGTGAGGTTATCTCTGGCATCTTCCTTCTCCTTGTGGCAGGGACAGAGTTCCCCATTGCTTTCGGGATCCCTTTTATGAATCCTACTTCCTGTTATTTACTGCTCTCAGTTTCTGACAGTGGAGTAGAAGGTCCTGTTGCTTTCACTGACAGCCTGGCTGCCGAGTTCCTTTCTGCAGAGAGACAATTAAGTGTAAACTAAGTTTCCATCTGTAATTCAGGAAAGTGATTCCATGGAAGGCTTAATCCTTAGTGTTTCTCACCAGCGCAGTAGTCTGCAGTCAGTAGCAGTCTCACTCTTGCTCATTCCTTGTTGGCCTGTGTGCTAGTCTCACTTTGTCAGGGAATGTTGTCTCCGTGCGATGGCCACTGCAGAGGGAGCCAGAGGAGTCAGCTTTCAGAAGGCACAATGTGCAGGATTGCCTTGGGCAGTCTGGCTTTACATTTTGTTTCTCCGGGGCTGTGCACAGAAAAAAAGGCTTTTGCTGTGGTTGAGAGCACCAGAGAAGATAGTATTTCTTGTATGCTGATGAGGGGACAATTGTCCCTTGTTCCCTCAGGAGCCCTGCCCTGGTGCAGTACCTCTCTGCAAAGCTTCAGGTCCCTGTCCATAGAGCTGCAGATCAGTGCTGTTGCTTGCTACGTTTGTGCCCTCATTCCCACCTCCATTTACTACAGCTGATTCAGTTGTGTTTGCTTCAGGTGGGGACTGGAGACTTCTCTTCTCCATGTAATAGATATATATTGTGGCATGTACCCCTGTTCTCTCTTACTCTCGTGGTTTCTGAGAGGGCCTGTGCAGCTCAACAACACAACATTGATTTCCTGCTGCAATGAAGGCCAAGGTGCTGCTTCTTCAAGATTTCTGGGTTCAGGTGCTGTTTTCTCTGTGTGTCAGGCAGTAAAGTGTGTGTTTGTGCTGTGGTAGTCTCTGCCTGGCTGCTGTCTAGGGCTCTGTAAGGAAGAAATGCCTTTTGCAGGCTGGGAGTCTTGTACCTGGAGTCATGGCCAGAGTCTGGGGAACAGGAGCAGGTGCTAGCTGATCAGTGCTAAGGTCTGTTAGTTTGGAAGGGAATGCTGTGACATACCTGTAGAGGATTTCTGGAGATCAATCCTCATCTTGACTGGAAACAAACAGAACAGGAATGCAAGTTGTGAAATGAATACAGGTTTGTTCCCAAGTGTTGTCCCAGTTCAGTGGGCTCTGATTATGAAGAAAAAGGCTTCTAGCAGAGCTTTTTTCCTTCAGGGGTTAGTCTGAGGGCTTCGCTATATGCAACAAAGTTGATTTTTTTTCTTTTTTGTGAAACTGTAAAACACTACATGTTTTAATTGTTTTTTCTAGTAAGAAGATTGTGAAGGTAGTTCTCAATTAATTTTTTCTACTAATGGTGCTCAGAGATTGTGAAGCCTCAATAAAATTTCCTACCAAAATCTCAGTTTGAGAAAGTGGAATCTACTTTTAGTCTAGTGTTAGTCATGTGTCATTGATTTATTATGCAAGCTTTTAATTGATAACCCCAGTTCCTAGCAATTTGAGAACTAATAAAATGCAATGTTCTGAGGAATTAAAGAATTTCTTTGGCAGTTTCCTGTTACTTTTTTTGAAAACAGGTCTTATACAGAGACAATAGTCTTGGTAGCAGTTGCACGCTTTCGCAGTGTGGACAAATTTTGGTGAAATTTATTAGAAATCTCTTGCTAATTTACTGTAAGTGCAATATTGTATAAATAAATTAAAAAGAAATTGTTCACCTGGAAACAAATGGTTGAAGCTGCTCTTGGAAATGCAAATATAATCTTAATTTTTATTGTTCATTACATATACTGATATGGTAACAAAATGTAGTTGTATGCTTTCAGAATCATCCAGTGATTTATTTATCAGTCATCAAGTATGTTTTTTCAGTGATTATTCAGAGTGCTTTAAAATAGTTGTGACTAGTTAAAAGGTTTCTGAGGAGTCATCATTTGTTTACAGAGCAAGTGAAAAAATCTGCAGACCTCTGCAAAGATCTGTTAATTTCCTAGCAAAGAACTAAATATTGTGAGGTTGTCTGTGTACGTGTATACCTGATTACATGGAAATTATTTTGAAAATTGTTGCTTTATTGTGACTTTATTGGCAGTTTATTCCTAGCACAAGTTGTTCATATTTGTTCCTGTACATTCTATATCTGTCATATGCAGGTCAAAATTGACTTTTAAAATAGTTGGCTTTTAAAAGAGTTGTCATTTGGTAGAGGTTTGATATTTTGGATATAAGGTGGATGTGTAGACAAAGCGCAGATATTTTTGCTAACTATGTTTATGTTTGACATGTTTTTTTCTGTGTTTTCTGAAGGTAGCAGTAAAACCCATGTACGGAAAGTGAAATAGACTTTTCCTTTCTAAGTTCATGTTCTCTCACCTTCCTCATTCACTCTTAAAATTAAAGAGCTATTTTGTTGTATTTATTAATTTTTAAATTTATTGTTCAAGTCTGGTGGCTAGAAGGCCTTAAAGCATGACATTGCTGAGCTATATGTGGACACTGCATATGCATGTGTATGATGGGTATGCTGTGGGTAAGGCAGTGCTTGTATCCAAAGCACTCGTGCTGCTGCAAGTGGCACGCAGTTATTGCTGCTTACGACTCCGTATGTGGGAGAATGGTATAGCAAGATCTTGGGAAGTGACTATTTTTAACGTAGCAGGTGAGTGTGGGAAGCTGCTCACACTAACAGGCCAAATTCTTTTGCTTTTGTTAATGCTGAGTGGGACCGTGGATGGGGCTTGCAGATGAAATGTATTGCTCATTGTGAGAAGGGGTGTCAGAGCCTGACCCCGCCGTTTGTGTAACCGTACTCATTCCCAGTGCACTTCTCCAGAGGACAGCGTTATGGCAACACTTAAGGCAAGTTTATAGAGACTACAAGAATGTTGTGATTCTTTTGGAAAAATACAAAGACAGCATTACATTTCAAGGCAGGAGTACTGAGATAATGGCGCCATTGAAAATATAAACCTAAAACTTAATTGCAAGTATAAATTTAGGATTGAATTTCTGCTCTTGGTATTCTCTTTATTACTGCCTGATTCCAAGTTCTAAATGAAAAGAAAACCCAAAACTTTTCCCAGGAAATGCTAGAAAGAAATAAAGTAACAATCACAATCACATATTTGATTAAGACCTCCAACTTCTCTCTTATATTTGCCAGTGTCACAATTAAAAAAAAACACATCTGGATCGCATGATGTTCTCTGATGATTCTGCTTAAGAATAATTGGTGGCCTGAGACATATTTAAAAAAAAAAAAAAATAGATATTAATACTGTGTGGAAATCATTCCACCTTAATGCATCTATTGCTTGTTTGATTTCTTCCCACAAAGCCTACTTGTTAAATATATGCTTTTGATTTCCTATGTTAATAATTGTAACTTCTTGCTACTTTTTCCTTTGGAAAAAAAATAGAATGAATTCTAAAACAAAATACTTCTACTGACATCTTTTAATACTTCTTAATTAAGTAATGTTTACAGTTTCAATGGATGACAGGGTTTAAGTAGGTGAGGAAATACTTAATCCACTGTGAAGTGTCTTAGACAATTAGTTGTGTGTCTGATATGAGAAGGGAAATCCATAGGCATTGCATGCTCCTTTTGTAGGTTCAGGTCTGCCTTGTAAAAAGCCCAGAGTATTGAAGAATCACATCCTAGTGACTCCTTTTGCAATAATAATGCCATTTTTGATGTCATACAAATTGATGCTGCGCCGAATGTATTCACACAATTTTCAGTGTTGGCGCAGTTTAAAAGTATTTCTCAAGAAATGAAAAGTGTAACATATTTATAGATAATTAAAATCCACCCTTATTCTACAAGGTTGTTTGTTAGGATAGGCAAGGTGAAAGTTGGAATAGATGATAAAGGCTATTGCTAAAAGTAGAAGAAATGTCTTGGGGAAAAAAGAAGTTACAGGGTGAAATGAGGGTAAATGAGGTGTGGAGGTCTGTGTGAACTTGGAGAATCGAGGGCATTATGGCTGACTGGTATGAAAGGCAAAAGGGAGCTGACTAAATTTTGCAGGCAAAGAAGTGTAGGGACAGAAGCAGGAAAACCAGGGCTTTTGCCTTCTTGTACAGCAGGTAAAAAATAGTGTCTTGAATACCAAGTTTTCTCTCTTTGCCAATTTCCCTGTTTTCCTACTTAGATCCTTTCCACTTCGTTTAATTAGGTATTTATGAGACATTGCAAAGTTTATTTATAAATACATATTGAAATTTTGTGGAGATGTGAAAGATAAGGTCAAGATTTGCAAGATCTCAATTTTAATCAAGCTGCAAGAAGCCTGGAGCAGTAACGTATTTAGGAGAAATGAGGTCTGCAAGTTACATGAGTCAATATTTGGCATTTGTAAGGTATTAGTTGATTAGTGCTGTACTGTATGTGTGTTTTGAGAAAAGAGGCAGTTGTAGAACAATTAAAGAGCAACAAAAATGAGCATGGGCCTGAAAACGCAAGAGCATTTGAAGAAACTGGGGTTCCTTAGCCTGGAGACGTGTTTGGTATGCAATACTGCTGCAAAAAGGATCTGTTTCTTTCTTGTATCTGTACTGAATAAGAACCAAGGGAAAGGTTATGGGACAATTTTAAAAGCATGCCAAGGAAAGCTGACAATGCTCAGAGTGGTGTAGTAACAGAACAAATTATCTGGTGCATTTGTGGAATCTATTATACACCTGTAAGAACAGGTAAAACAATTATTGCTGCTTTAGAGCTGAATAATGGACTAGAAGACCTCACGAGATCTCTTCCAGTCCTATAATTCTGTGAAAAGAGCTCACTTTTGTCTTTTTAGCACAGGTATGTTATAGATGGATGATAGATTAAGAGCAAACTAAGGAGAAAGAACTCGTTTATCTGGATTATAAATGTTGATACCCTCAGTTAAGTCCACTTAAATACTGAATTTATTATAAACCTACTGTAAATGTATTCAAGGAGTATCTTATGATGATAAATGCTCACTGTTGATCCATTTTGTTGCAAGCAGGTTTTAAACCATACAAAAATATAAAATGCAACAGTATTTATTAATTTTTGTCTGAAAAATGCCAATCTGAAATGTAGATTTTTTAAGCCTTTGTGGAATCTTCTTGACTTTTTAAAGAGTGTAAGTCTGTCTGTATCAGTGGGGCTGAGACAAGTTACAGGACAGATTTCCCTGGGAACAATTACTGTTACAGCAATTAGCTGTCATACTCAAAAACGCCAGAAAATATTGCACATTTGTGTAGTGTTTTGGAGAGAGATTTTAAAATGTTGTAGCCTTTTCTGGAAACTTTTATTAAAATGCTATAAATTGAAAATGCCTCTGATCTGAAGCCACTGTTCTGAAGAACAGTTCCAGATACCAGTCACTAGCAATTGTGCTAGGTTATCTCTAGAGCCCTTCATAGTCACCAAAAGAATGTAAGGATGGAAAAAAGACTCAACCCTGCTATTAGATCCTGGCAAGAATAGAAAATAGGTACTTAAACTGTAATTAGTCTGGCAAACAATGTCATTAAAGTAAAGAGCAAAATGCCATGTCTTTTCCAGAGAGAGGATGGTAGGTCAATGTAAACTTCCCTTTCAGCACATGAATGTGCACAGAGGTTTTACTTTAGAAGTAAGCATGCAAAAGCAAGAATGCAACTTCATGTCAAATCTGAAAACTTTTGAATTCTGAATACCACTGAAAACTGTGGTTGTTGTGTGGTGTCAAGGATGTTCAATAGTGTTGTGAATCGGATTAGGAAATAAAGGCACAGTGAAAGAGATGGTGTGTAAATTTTAAGTGCTTTAGATTTTGTTTCAATGGTCCTGACTAGTTGTCTTGATATTTTTTCTTCATAAAGTCAAAAAGTAGCATACTCAGGGGAATAAAATTATTCTCCTGCTGTACTCTGTAGTATGAAGAATGTAACAAAAATTGGAAATTCCTGTTGACTCTAGAATAGTGGGCACTTGTCTACCTTTGAATTCATGAATATGTGACAACCTGTATCCATTTTCCTAAATATGCACTAAGCATTTCTTTTAATCATTTTTGTGACCTATTTAAGTAGCTACCAAAATAGAATCAGAGTGTCCCAGAACCGTGCATTATCGTGTCAGCAGAAGGGATATCATATGTATTGGTATTTTAAGAGAATTTATAGAATGAAATTAGTTCCTTTCTGCCCCCTCATCCCCAAGTCTGTACAGCAGTTGCTGCCAGCCATCTTAATGCAGTTCCTCAGAAACAACTTAGTTTACAGTTCTTTTGAGACTATTGCTACTTCATTTGAGACTTGCATATGTTTCCAAGGTATCATCACCATATCAAATCTTTGTGCAGTGTCTGCAAGTTTGCTCGGTGCTGAGATTTTAATATTACTTTTTTTCCAGTAAATTTTATAACTTGGATTGTAACTCATATTATCCATTTCCTTCAATTGGTGTTATCCTTTCTATTTATATGAAGGGAAGATAGAAATGCTCAAACATAAAACTTGACTGACAGTATAATTGTGTTTTAGAAAGCTTCCGCATTACTATGTTTTACTTCTTTATGACCGTGCTATAGTGAAATACTTAACTATGTCCACTTGTTTTTATTGCAAACTTATAATAGCTTTTGAAATTAAATATAGCAACAAGCTGTAAAAGCACTCATAAAGATGTGTTTCATACTTATCTGAGAATCTTCTAATGAAAATTCTAATAATAGGTGAATTCTATGTTTTGGGAGAAGCATCGGAATGATTTCAGATTAGGTGAATATGCTCTCAAAAATAGCATTGAGCAGTGCAGGAGCTTTCATGCTTATCCTCACCAATTTCAGAAAAAGGAGTTTTTTCTGTAGTGATCTATCTGATTTCCCCATCAACATCAAATGTGCCTCTTGCTTTTGGAATAACCCCTCACCTCCAGTCCTCATCTTGTAGGGGAATGGACTGAAAAGAACTGCTGTGGAGTATACACCGAAAACTCCTGTAGCTCACATGATTTTATCTAAAACAAAACAGGCAGAAAAGGATTTTTAAAGAATCTTTTAAAGAAAACGCCACTTTCAGAGGTATTTCTTTAGTGATCTATAGTTTGTGTAGTTTGTGTTCATTTCACTATGTCTTACCTAAAAGTTCAGGGCTTTGTGTCTGCTGTATCTGAATGAATTTACTTTGGCCAGCAAATGCATGAACATTTTTTCTATTTGCCCACCCAAAAACCCAGGTAGATGAGAGATTTCTAAATGTTAGCCAGTATTGCCCAGAGCAACACAACTGCAGTTGCCTCTGGAGTTGGAAGACAAATTTAAAATAATAAAGTAACTTTCCACTGAATATTTGTGAACTACGATTTTCCCCCCACTTCAGTTCTCTGTTCAGTGCTTTCCAAATTTGGAAATTAAAATAACAGAAGCAGCAAAGCCCTTTTTGCCTTGAAAACTATCAAGCTGCTGCAGAATGTGCATGCTTTACCAAGGAGTGCTGCTGACAAGCCAGCTTGTGGAGGACAAGAGATGTTTTTGAGGACTGGGTGTCTCCACTGTAGCCATGATGAGAGATTTGCCTTGGACTAGCTTCTGCTGCAGGAAGTGTGCTCCCGTTAGCAGATATGATGGGACTGTACATGGTAACAGGATTACAGCTTGCAAACCCCAGTACATTACAGCCAAACAACACCAAATCCCAAAGCTACCTTACCCTGCCTCCCTCCCCCAAATTTCTGCAAAAGTGTGAAACTTGTTAATGTATGTATGTCTATGAAAAATTTTAATCACAAGAATACAAATAGAACTTTGTAATCTTCTCAAGAAAAATATGGCAATATTTAAGATATCTAATGAAAGTTATTACCAAAACATGTGATTGTGCAGATATGTAAAACCTGACTAAATTTTTTTGTTTATTCTTCTGTGAGTGACTCAGACTTACAGAATCCAGTTGGTTACACATTTGTATGACTTGTATGTCTCAGGTAGCTCAACACAAAGTATGTAGGTTTTGAGGATGCATCCAGTGCAAGATCTGAGAAACTCTGCTGGGAAAACAGTGTTCTTGCTCTAAAACAATTTTTAAAAAACCTAAAACTGTAGAAATTATGATTCTGTGATCTGATATTAGGATACGCTCATCATATAAAAATTCTGAGTAATGTTTCAGTGACAATATTAGAAATAGGTATCTCTGCAAAAACAGTTCTGGGTGACTCTTGAACTACTAAAATTGTTAACTATGACACTCATCAAAAGTTATTAGCTATTTAATGTTTATTTTTTTGTATCTGTCTCCTCTCTTGGGTTGCATACAAAGGATGGCTGCACAAAAAAACTGCTGCAAGGTAGACAGAATCAACTAAGTCCCTTAGTTGTGTGCTCTGACCTTGCATAAGTGCAGAATAAATGTAGAAAATTGGGCTAATCTGCTTTGTGCTTGGCATCCCACAGGAATAAACATGGTAAGAATAAAGACTGTTGAGGCATGGATAAGATGCTGTAAAAACTTTAGGTGGTTATATTTTATGTTTATTTGTTTAGGAAAAAAATTGTGTGATGTGTAATTGTTGGGATGAAGACTGAGGTTTCCTTCTGCGTGGGTGCAGGGTTTGTCACTCACTGGTCCTGGTCTGTGACTGGCCTGTTCTGGGGCTAGGACAGTACACATATGAACAAGCCTGCTTAGTAGCATGATTGCAAACAAATACATCTCTGGCAATATAAAAATCTACTTATTTTCTCTAAGTTTGTTACTCTCCAGACTGCTTGTGGAAATTACTGAGCTACTGTAGCGTAATCATTATGACTGTAATCACATAAGGTGCTTGCTCTAAGATTTCAAATAATAATACTTATAAATTGTGAATGGACAGAATTAAAAATACCTCTCAGTTTGTATTTTTTTTTTAGAATAAGAAAACTTCCAATTTTCATGCACAACAAGTAGAAAATTTTATGGAATGGGGCAAATGCATTTTTATTTTTAAAAAATTTCTAGAGGATTATGATTTATCTTGTTCAAATACTGTAACCCAGAGACTTTTAATCTATTATCTGGTATACTTTCACCTTTGAGTTTTAAATTTTAACTTCACAGTGATTGCAGAAATAACTGTTTATATAGTGCTTCCATTACACATATTTATTAAAAAGTAATAAAGTAATTAAGTCAGACAAAATTGATTTGAGCAAAAAAAAGTGTTGATAGATCGATCATGTGTGCAGCCTGTAATATATTTTTAATGCTTTGCAGTTGTAGTACAATTTTTAGTAACTCATTCCTAGGACCAGGTCTAGTTCTGCTACTGATATATTTTATATGGAAAAATAATACCAATTTATAGTTGTAATGACTTATTTTTTTAGTTTGCCTTTTTCTTTACAGCATGATGGACTGATTATTTCCCTGCTAATATTTGATATTCCTCCAGCAGGCTTTTCTTGTATATTTAGAAAGGGTATGTTTTCTGTGTCTGTATGTGCAAATAAGAAAATACATTTAATTCTAATAAGAATCCTTTTAAAAATTTCTTCCTGGTATATGCAATTTGTTCGAATGGTTTCAGCTTTCAAGAGGTACAAGGCTAAGTAAGTTTTTCTTCAAGTTTGTTACTAATGCTATGGTTTAGTACTTCTACACCATTTCATAGAACCACAGAATGGTTTGGGCTGGAAGGGACCTTAAAGATCATCTCATTCCAGCTCCCTTTGTGCCTTGGGCAGGGACACCTTTCACTAGACCAAGTTGCTCAAAGCCCCATCCAACCTGTCCTTGAACACTGCCATGAACTGGGGCATCCACAGCTGCTCTGGGCAACCTTCTCCAGTATCTCACACAGAATCATGGAATTATCCAGACTTAGGCTTGGTTCTGAGTTGGAAAGTGCTCAGCATTTTCTATTGACCAAATTTTTTCAAGGCACTGAAATCATATTGAGATTTATTACAATATTTTAAGCTTTAAAGTAGCTTTCAACAAGAATTAGAAATGGTTGTAGAATTTTTTTTTATGTCTTTTTCCTTCTGTGGAATGGAAAAATGTCTCAATCCTCAGTCAGCAGCATGTTTCCTTTACAAAATGTTAAATTTCAAGTGTCTCATTTTTTCATTAGATATCTTTATTGGTGGGGATACTGGAACACAGTGTCAAAGAAGTTTCTAGTATTTGGCAGTGTTAAATTACAGCTGTGCCATGAATGGTCAAAGTGTGAATATAATGCTTAGAGTAAGAGAAAATTTAGTATCAAATAATTATTTTCAAGTTTTTTGTTTCTGCTACAATCTTGCAATCATGTAATTTTGACACCAAGAAAACACCAATATTCTAGTTATTTATTTGAAAAAAAATAGGCAAGATTTTGGCTCTCATGGTAGAGATTGAAAATGTGAAAACATCAGTCTTGATAATCCAATAAGTATAAATCATCCTATGTGTGTGCTTCTATCTGTGTCTCATTTTTTGAGGCAATTTCTTGATTTTTAAGTGCTACTGCTGGCTGTCAATATCCTTTGTCTGGAACAAACTTGTTTTTCCCCTAGAGTGATTTTCTCTCCTCTGTCCAGCATGCTCATTGTCCAGGATATGCCTCTTTCCAGTGCTGTGCTCTGCTCAGGCATTTCTTCCTGCTCCTCTGTTTCTTATGCTGCACACAAGTGTCTGTCTGAGAGTTAAGTGGCTGCTGATGGGGACTCAATATAAAAAGATGTTTCAGAGAGTCTTCTGCACATATTTTAAAGTTTTTTCAAGGGAAAAAAAAAGGAGAATATTAGATATTATCTGACTTGTCTGCAGCTTTCATGGGGTAGTGACAGTGGCCATCTGCAATGGTCTCAGATAATGTCATTGATGGTAGCCCTGAGGGCTGGCAGCCTGAGACTGGGCTTTCATTCTTAGAACTGTAAAGTCTGGATCATATTTTGGTGTTACATGGATCAGAATTTCTTGGCTAGTGGGGAGATAAATTCTGTTCAAATTGAAAGTCTGTAGATTAGGAGTTGTTCTGGAAATGAGGCAATTCAGGAGACAGAGGATGTGATACTGTGAAAAGTAAAGAATATAAAGTGAACACAGAATAAATCCAAACTATTTTATTATAGCAAAAATAGTAAATTTCGTTAACATTTAGCAATTACTAACTTAAAAATGAGAGAAACATTTTTGAGAAAGTATAGAGTTCAAGTGCAGAAATTTCAGCGATGAAGGGTATTGTGGAGGCCATGCATGTAAATAGGTTAAAATGAATTAGGTAATTGAGTATAATGATCCTAATTCAACAGATGCAATCACCAGTTTAGGAAAACTAAACTTCTGATAACCAGAATGAGGGATTGAATACCAGAGGAAAGACCATTTACTAGTTCCTTTTTTTTTTCCTTTTACAATAAGAACAAAATAGTGGGGTAACCTGAAGCAAGATACTGGATTTCAAAGGTTTCACTGGCTCTGCTTTTGTTTTCCTTACTGGCGTCCATGAAGTAGAGTTTGTTAGTTTTTCAGGGATGGGTTATCTCTCAGATGGTTCTGCAGAAAAAGAAATAATTCTTTTTGGTCTTAGCAATGATTCATTAACTTGTAAATGAAATAATTTAAAAATAGCAGATTATCCAGAACAGGTCTTTCTTGTGCCACAGAGTTAATTTGCTTTCTGATCAGTTACACTTTTTTGTTGGATTGATATTTCAGGAGAAAGTTGTTCATGGTTGAGAGGTGCCAAACACGAGAAAATGCAGAACCTGCAGAACCTCAAATGTTCTAGCAGTGAGCAGCAGTGACCTGGGAGAGGTCAGTCTGCTCTTGCTCAGTTCAGTAGCAAAGGAAGGAGAACACTGGTCTGCTTTACTTGTGCATTCTCATTTTTATACAAACATATGCAGATGTCTTCCTGGGCTTGTGAACTGTTGTCCTGCCCCAAAGCACCTCCCTTTGCTGAAATTTGGGAGTTTTGTTAAAGCCATGGCTCTGGTTGTTATAATAGCTCTTGATTTTTGAAAAATCCACGTGGCTTGCAAGAAGGCTCTGTGATCATCGTGATAGTGCTGCCCAGCAATTTATAGGCTTCAGCTGTGACAAGACTTGCTTTGTATAATAAATAAAATACTTGCTTTTTACAAATAGTGGGCAAATTGTAGTATATTGTTTTACAGATTCATTTATGATCTTCAGAGGAGGGCATGGAGGAGGCTGCCACCGAGCCAGGAAAAGTCTTTGAAGGAGCTGATGATGGATGCCAAAAGTTTTCACTTTAGTTGTATTTCTGTCAGACTCTGCCCCTGGATTTTGGTGGGACCAGCTGTGTGTATTTCAGCTGCTGGGCCCTAGGTGGGGTCTGGCTCGTCTCTGCTGCTCCTCACACTCACTTCATTGTGAGCTTTGCTTGGCGAGGGAGGAGAGGAGAGCGCGCTGCGTGCGTGGTGGCAGCGCATGGCTCTTGTCATGTGAAACCAACATTGAAGAGTTTCTAGGACTTAGGAAATCTGTTCGTTTCAAAGATCCCCACTAATTTTGGTACTTCAACTTTTGGATATTGAAACAGCTAAGTCTTTGGTCTCCTATTACTCTGCAGTTTCACATAAGAGCATCCTGGTCTGTATTGTCAAGCAATCATACGTCAGTATAGTCATACATGGTCTTAAAAAGGGCTATTTTTCAGATGCATGAATTCTTAATATGTTGGAAAGTCAGTGATTGTTTTTATGTATAATTTTGACAGTTAACACCACACAAAAATCCTATATCTTCAGTTGAATCAGAATAGACGCAAATCCAGGTTTCTAATATACATCATGGAAAATATTAAAAAAATTAAAGATATTTTAAAATATTTAAATTATTTAAAACAGTGATCAGAGATTCTAGAATAAAAATGCAATCCTCAAATCTGTAGTAAAGTGATGTTCATTAAATGTTTTCCTTGCAAGAGAGGGTAAAACTAGATGCTATGTTGAAGCATTTATAAGGAAATTTAATAAAATGCTTTCTGTGTCAGGATTAAGGAATTGTGTTTTCAGTTTTGGATTGTTTTTTGCTGAGAAATAAAGTTGAATTCTATTTTAAAGGTTAATTTTTAGATTTGGACTTCAAAAAAATCTAAAATATTTTACTAATATTTTGATCTCAGTCTCTAGACTTTGGGTCTGACCTATAATTAAGAAATGACCAGATACAGAAGTTTTTCCATACACATTTTTTGTTTAATGAGACAGTAAGATATGACAAATTTTATTTAAGAAGGTACAATGCAATGATTGAAACCAATGAAGTTGCCCAAGATTAATATTAGAAACTGAGAATGGGATTTCTTTATCTCTCAAATATTTCTGTAGTAGTTTTACAGTCTACAGAAACACGTTAACATCTTGTTTTCATATGCAAACATCTTCATCCTTTTCCTTTTGTTTCCTTTCTTTTCTCCATTTCTTTGTTTCTCTTTGTCCATCTGCCCCACCATGAGGTGCAGATTACAACTCAGTGTGATTGTGTGTATGGTTCTGTAGGAAACTGGTTTTCAAATCCTGTCAGCTGAGAGCTACAGTGGCAGCAACCTGAAATTAACTTAGAGACTCAGGATCCTAATCACTGGGTTTTGTGCTGCTTCAGCTGTCTGCATTTTCAGCCAGCTAAGCCAAGTCTATGTTCCTTGCAGATGTGTGCGATAGTGCAGATGGGCGGGTCAATTCAGGATTCATTCAAAGTTGAGAACCCAGCTGGGAGCAGAAAAAGCAAGAAAGACTTTCTTTCACATAGTACTTGGATATACTAGAGAAGATGGGATCTAACTTCTGAAATTTAAAGGATATGTATACAAAACTTCAGAGAAATTCAAACATCGAAAATCCTACTGAGATTTAAAAAAAAAAGATGTATAACTAGATTTGGTGTAGTATTTTCACTGAATTAGACTCTTGGGAAACTTATCTTATTAAAAGCCCCACAGAAACAAAACAAACAAACAAACAAACAGGATCCCAACTATCCTTTAAATGGTGTAATTTTCTGACAAAATAATGCAAAATTTACACTGATCAATGTGTTAGTGCATATACAGGCACCAGATCTAATCCTTCTTGTTTTCCTCTTCAGTATACCTGCATTGTTATACTAATGAAGGAGACTAATCTCTCTTTGTTTTTGGAAAATATCTTAAAATCTAGCTGTTAGCAAAGATTCAAATAGGCTATTTAATGAAAATTGCCTAAAAGCTCATTTAAATGTTTGTATGAATCTTTTTTTTAAACTGATCTGCCTTACTTAGGGCATGTACAAAGGGGCAGAACCTGGAGAGAGACAGAGCTATGAAGGCAAGATGCCAGTGGCAAAGTCTGCTGCACATTTGGTTAGTCAAATGCTTAGAGTTGTTTATTTCTCTAGGTGCCTTTTAGCTTTCATCCCCTTCAGCAATGCTGAATCTGTTCTCAAAATATTTTCTTTGTGATCTCTCTAATGGGATACTTTCTGCTACTGGTTTTCTTTTGGAGGAGACAAAAAAACCCCCCAACACTGTTTTCTCATTTACTTCTTTCTGTGGCACAGATGAGCAGAGACTAAAATAGGAGTGCACTCTCAACAGTCCATTTATGGCTTGAGAACATCTTGTGGATCACTATAGCATGAATAGACTAATAAGATGTACTTAAGATTCTAGGTAATTAGTATCTGTATTTCATAATTCAGATTCTTTACAGAGTGTAAGGAGTTTTCAAGTCATATTGCTGAAATGTAATATCTGAATTGCAGCTATGATTTGCACTGGCTTCCAAAATGTTTTATTTTGAGATTTCTAAAACAAGCAGGAAAAAAAGTGGAGGGGCTGTTTTTTCATTCTCATAAAGCATTCGTGATGTAGCTGCAGGTTCTCTCCAGCACCTGTGAAGGTACTTGAACACATCTCCCAGTTGTGAGGTGAATAACTGATTCAGTCAATTGCAGCTGGACATCTCAGTGGACCTTTGGCATCATCTAGCAGAAGATGGGGGTTGCTGGTGTGTTGCAGGGGCTTCATGAGGCTTCATGTTGCATTTGCTGAAGTTTCATGTTGTTGCATAATGTATTGAAGAAGTTATTTATTTTCTTCTTTATTTGTGTAATTTGTTCCTTTTTGATATATGGAACTTCGTCCAGTTCCTATAGTAATTGGTGAAATCTCACGCTGAAGTCTTACAGTATAATTGAGTGCTTTATATATGTACCAATCTGTAAGGCTGTTTTGTGTTGTTTGTGGTTTTTTTTTAATAGTTTTTTGTGTTTTCTTTTTTGCAGGTTTTTATTACATGAGAGAATTTTGTGTTAGAACTACACTTTTTAGACTAGTTAAACAAGACTACTCTACAGAATTTCATAATTGTGCATGATTTGGCCAAACTACTGTAGGGGTTCATTCTAGCACCAGATTTCTCTCCAGCCACAATTATTTTACATTCTTTTCTCAAATACTCTATGGTCTGCATTGGGGGAGCATAGCAAAGCCTTCATGATGTTCACAGACTTCCATCTCGATCTGTGTGTGCCTGATTTGGTAGGGATCACAGCCTTCAGCTAGAGTTGATTGTAAATATTTTTAAGAGCTTGGTCATGGGCTAGGGATGCTCAGGGTGGCCTAAATGGGGATAATGAGAGATTGCTGGCAAAAAAAGGGGGATTGCAACCATGCATTAAGTTACAGTAATCTATTTCTAGATGGCAGAAATTCTTTCACTCCAGGCAAATTTTTAACTGAAAGGAAAAGGAAGCATTTCTAAATTACCAATATACACTTTTTACATGCTTAACATGTTCTTAAACTTATTTTTTAACTGATGTGTTTTTTTTGCTGTTCAGAATTTGACATCAGTTTATTGGCTGTTGTTTCAAAATAGGAATGAAATGTTGGTTTGCTTATTATTTAAATGTAGAAAATATGGTCGTTTTGGTGGCAAAAATACCAAGACTTTAAAGGAAAAAATCTTGCATACTAAAGGAGTATGTTCACTTAAGGAGACAGAATTTTCTCCAGCCAGTTATGATGAGAAAATTGATTTAATAGTCTTTTTCTCCCTCTGGAAAAGACTTGTTAAGGTTGAATGATATAAAGTTTCTGAAAATAGGGTAACTGTTATTAGAATAAATGACAAAAGATGTAGTGAAAGACATTTATCATCTGAATAATGTATTTTTGCTTGGAGGCTTACTTATATTTAGATTCCGTGTTATAAATATCAGAGTTGTAATAATTTTTTGGTAGAAGAATCGCAGCAGTAATAGTTCAGATACACTAGTAACAGGGTTTTGGGCATATTTCCCAGCAACTCGTTATAAAATTTAGACAACTAAATATGAAGATGGACATTTTTGTAATGTTGCTGAAGTAATTTTGATGCTCATTGAGTTTTATTGACATCTGATAATCACCTGAATATGTATCTCTATCTTCTTGTTTTTAAATGTTAAAATGTTAAGATATTAAATGTTAAATGTTGTAAATCCTTTCAAAAATTCTTCAGAATTTAATTTTTTGTGAAGTTGTAAAACCTCATATAAATCTCTTCAGCAATGTTTTATGATTTTCATTTTCATGTCTTGCTGACAAGATTAGGTTGTTCTTCTAAGTCATGTCATCTATCAAGATTTTTCTCTCGTATGTGGTTGTCTCTTGCTACTAAGGAATGAACAAAGAACTTGATTATTATTTGATTAGGTCTCTGTACCTGGTTCCTTTAGCCCAGAAATGTTCTTACCCTTTACAGTTAAAAGCTAATTTATGTGTAAGCCATTATCTGGGAAATGGCTAAGATCAGCAAGGGTATTTACGTCCTGACAATGCAAATAATTTCATTATTGTTTTTAACAACTGTACTAAGAAAAAGCCTGTTACCTTGTGTTTTCTTCAGTCTAGCACTTCTGGGTGTCTGCAAAGTTGGGTTTTTAATTAGATTCAATTTTTTGAGTTCTGTAGGCTTTAATAATCCTGTTTTTTTAAAGGATATTCAAGTTAAACTTGAATTTTATAGTGGAAAGCTTACTCTTGTTCATTTGAATTATGCCTTCCTAAACGATCCTAAATAATTCACCTCAACCTTAAGTTTAAGTCATACCTTTTTATTATAACTTATTTTAAACCATTTGAGCTTTATATTCATAAGATTTTTTTTTAAGTGAGCGAATTTGTTTTCAACTTTATTGTCTGGATATCAGGAAGCTTTTGGGAAATACACCTCTTTCTACCTGGTTAGGTTTTTTCAAGTCAAACCCAAAGGAAGAATTTTAAGAAATTGAATCCTGGTGTACAGCCTAAATGATTCAGATTTGTAAAATGCACTTAGTACAGTTAGAAACAGTTAGCTGTCAAAGCACAGGTAGTGGTAAAATATGAACAGAATGGGATTGATCCATCCTTTACTGGAAAGATTATTTCCTACAGTTAAAAATTTTAAGGTATATTATAATGCTTACTATCTTACTACCTATGTTCCTCACACCCTAAAAATGATGGTGTTACATCATTTTATGTCAAAAACAGGAGAAGCATTGTTCTTTCATCTATTTAACTTACTCCAGAAAGGATGCTATGTGATGTTGATGAGAGACTCTTGAGGTTTCTGGATTCTTGATGCTTAAGGTGATTTTGAAAATGTAAACAAAACTCTTTTGCAGTTATTTTTCACTGCTGAGCAGTCAAATAGCCACTCATGGTCTTTTAGTTTATATGTCATGGAAAATGCACTGAGGAAACACATCTCGTGGAATTAGTTTGAATTCTGCAGTTCATGAATCTACAGGGCTTCATTAAATCAATGCCCTTGTTTAAAGTAACTGTATGCATAATTGGACTCACTTATAATAAATCCCTTGCAGATAGCCATGTGAAGCATGGAAAACAAGCACTGGAAAGGGTGCATGTGCCAAGGGGAATACTCACCTGGCAGAGATACGTGAACTCTGGTTAGAGCAGTTAATTGCAATTGATGCCATTCGTGTGTTACAGGAAATGCTGCAACTTTCTCTTGACAAAAACTCTGTGGTTCCAGTGCTGTGAGTTATTCTGGAGGACAAATCATAACAACAAAAAAAAAGCTGTTTCTTTAACACCTCAGTTAATTGTTAGGGAAAGAAACTTTACACAACAGTTCTGGTCCTCGTGAATTTGAGTGCAACTTGTGTTAATATGGTCTGCCCTGCATACTTAGTGTGTTATCCTCTCTAAGCAGGTATTTGTTAGTGCTGGGCAGTGGCATGGTATGTTCTCGAAGGAAATTGCAACCGCATTTTCTAACAGAGGTCATAACTAGGTAGATGTGAAAGACCTTGCAACTGAGTGCCCAGAAGTTGTTGTTAATGAGCTTAGAGTTAAGCAATGAGCATTAGTGATAATAATGTTTGTGAACCTTGTGGCCCATTGTGAGTTTGAGCCAGTTCCAGCAGTTCTCTTCAGGCCTGGCATGAGGCATGGCTGCCATCTTGATGTGGAAAAACTTTTCGCAATACGGCAAAATTGGAGAACCTGGTTCATGTCGCTAGGGGACATGAAATGATTTACACGAACACTATGCAGTGTTAGAACAGGAAAAGAGAACATTAATTTTCTTATTCTGGTATTTATAGGTTTTTGACAATGACCAGGGATTGGAGATTAAGGTTACCACCTTTCCAATCACACTGGTCAAGCCAAACGTCCATCAAAATGATATCTCTTAGAAAGAATGTGGAAAACATCTTATGTTTACAAAACATTCATGGGAAAGTAACTAAAACTATGAAAACATTCTCAGAAGGCAATAGTTGCAGGGCGACAGGTTCACATATTTTTGACCTTGTGTGCATGAAATAAATCCAGAAGTGGAGGCAGTTTTGCCACAGCAGCATGGCACTGCACTGTGCCTCTGCTAGCTACATCTGTCCAGGGGAGCACCCGGTCAGCCTGAGTGCACCAGGACGTGTGCGGCTGCACTGCGTCAGGGCTGACAGCTGATGCAGTGCTCTGCCTTTGCCACAGCTCACCTGAAACTACCCACCTGTCTGATATTTGACAGGACTAAAGCTCCTAAGTTTTCTAGCCATTTGTGAAGGTTTTAGCCTTATTTTCAGTGCAGTCTCCTGAACTTGGTGCAAGTGTTGGTGCTCAGTGTGGGCATCTGGGTTAGGTGCCTTGACAGGGTTTTGGGTGTTGATCTGCTCCCACTCTCCCTGACCTTCTCTGTGGGCAAATGGTGGCTATGCTCATGGCTTTCTGTGTGTCAGTGGTTCAGTGATTAATGTAATTATGCAGGACATGAGACATAAACTCCTTTGGATTTTTTAAAAGGATAACCCAACTGTTTCTGTTGTCCCTGGACAGAGTTGCAGCTATGAAGCAGCTCTCACCTCCCTTCCCAATGGGGCTATTTTCTAGAGGTGTGGAAAGACCCTCAATTCTTTTGGATAGGCTTGATAAGCAGACCTCTAAGGGGGCAAACAAGGGTGAATGGTGTTATAGTATTTCTAGAAAACAAAGCAGTGGCCATCTCTGTCTTTCCAGCATTGGACATACTTTTTCAGAAAATGGAGAAAGGTGGGGGGACAGATGTGAGAAAACCAGAACAACAGACCTCAGGCTCTGGCTGCTGTTAGGTTCTAGTAAGACCTCGAGTTTCATGACCCTGTGAAGACTGATGTGTCTCTGAAGAATTTTAGCCCTAAATGAAAGTTTGATATTTAGAAACCCAGAGTGGCTCCTATGCCAGGGGGTTGCTGATCTTTCTGATTTTTTTTCAGTTCATAAGCTTGTATGTTTTGTGGTTTTTATTTAAGCTCAAGACTTAATTTGAATTTATCTAAATTCTCTCTAAATTTCATTGTGAGTATGAGGTTCTTTTTCTCAGTCTGTCTATTCTAGTCTTTTATACTAGGATTCAGTTTTTAATGACTGCCTAATGATATCCAAAATGTATGCTGCTGAGCTTAAGAAAGAATTTAAGTAGTTTGCTTTAATCCTGAGTAGCTTGAGATCACCAACATCTGTTCTCTTTGTTACTGTCATTATTCCAGTCATCTTCTGAAGATGGTATAGGCCTTTATTTTACTGAGACCACTAAATGGATTTTTTTTTAAACACACAAAATGCTTTCTAGGTTTGATCAAGCCTTTTCAAATCAAGTGGAAATCAGGGAAATAAAATATGGAATGAGAAAAAAATGTTTTAACATAAGCCTGGAGTATTTTTTAATTACATGTAGAGCATTACATGGGTTTTTTTTTTCAGTGCCAGACATTTATATTTCCCACCAACATTTGCTTGGTGTGAGTAGGAGTTTAATCAATAAATTCTTGCTTCTCATTTTTTTTTCTCTCAACTAGAGCATTTGATATGAAAGCCTTATTCTGAATTACCATAAAGAAAATGTGAATCTAAGAAAAACTGAGAAAAATATTCACATGGTACAGGGAGAACAGATAACTAGTACAAATCAAATCAGATTTCTGTCTTTTTATTAACTTCAGCAATTAATATTGCTTCCTAGAATCTGCTTATAATCAGATGTAAAATTCCCAGTGACAGCATGTTGTTTATGAGTTTTGAAAGGATACTTTCTTTGTTAGAGTGCCAATTCCTTTGGTACGTATTTCCTCTGTCACCTGAGGCTATTTTTCCAACACATAACATGTGATTTTTTTTTTCTGCTTTCTGAATAATCAGCTTTTCCTTTTGCTCATTAAGCATGAAATTACAGCCAAGGTATTAAAGCAGTACAATACACACTGTATTAAAAGTGACCAGTCTCTACCACACACTAAGTTCTTTTTGCCTATTACCTAATTAACATACTTTAATTAGTTCACTACATTTAATGAATGTTATGTAAAACTCAATATTTTTTACCTTTAGGATAACTGTGACATTCAATCTGATGTGTCAGACTGGATTGTATGAATAATTAATACACTCTAATATTTTAGTGCATGGACTGCCTTGATAGACTGGGTACAGCCACAGTGCTGAATGTGGGGGCCCTGCATCATCCAGTATCCACTATTAATCTGGGAAAGTACCAATCTGAATGCGACTGAGGAGCAGGAGGAGCTTCCTATGAGAGCACTGCTCGGGAGAAAAGAGAGGATGAACCTGAACAGGTATCAGATACCTGCTGATCTCAGGTATCCCTGAGCCTGGACTCCCTGCTGGAACAAAGAATAAGAGATTGTAGGCTCTGACTTCTGCTTTTTACATCCTTCACCTCCTTTCACTGCTTTGCTGGTAGCACTGGTTCAAATCAGATGTGCTAAATACTACTATTCATGCTAATGTTGATGATGGTAACTAGTATGAAATAAAATAGATGTATTTCTTACCTTGCACTTGGGCTATTAAATGAGGAGGATAACTGTTGAATTCTAATTTCTTAAGCTTCTTGAAAAATCAATTTTACCAAGAACCTACTGTTTTAATACTTGTGATATCTGCATTAACTTCATTATGTCTTGGATTATGAGAAATGCAGTTATGTATAATAAAAATTATGGAACTGCAAAAGAGGAATGGAAATCAGCCTTTCTCTTGTAATCAAATATTTTCAAAGTGTTTTCTGTGACCAGCATGACTTACTGTGCTTTGGTAGCGTATGAGAATTTTTGGCTTCCTGAACATGGGAGAGGCTGGTATTCAGCCTTTGGCATTGCCTTGTGCACCAGCTGGGCAGAGTGCCCAGTGCTCCAAACCTTCCTGTGATTGACACACATGAAGATGTTTTTACAAAGATTGAAATTGTCAAAAGCTTCTTTTTAGAAGACCCAAAGTCTTTGCTTACCTCACCAGTATCAAAATGATAGACAGTATAAGTTTCCATGTGGGCATAATGCCATCCAGCTATAAATCCCACTGGCTCTAAGGCTTTCCACAAGGTCATACTGATGACCTGGAAAATAGGCTTAGATGTAGGAATGTCAACTTGGTAGAGTGGCTTGAGAGCGTGAGTGAGGGGGAGCAAAATGTATTTTTCTTGGAATGGATTATGAAGGTGCTAGGAATCAGAGATTCAGATTTCTACTTACAGTGTGTTTTCAGTAACTGTATTTTTGGGAGAGGTAATAAAGTGAGTATATGGAGTATCTGTTTGAGTAGAGAATTAATTTAATTTAGTTAGACTAATTCTGTTTTTCCTGATGGTGGAAGACATTTTTCGGTTTTCAAGGTGAGAAAGAGGCAACAGGCCCAGATACAATACTACCTTAAATTCAAGTTCTGATTTGGTTTCCCTAGTTTTCCTAGTTTTCTTTTCCTTGGCAAGTGATTGAATGGTTTCTGAAGTTAGAATAAACTACAGATAAGCCTATGGTCTATCAACTGCTGGAGGCTAAGTAAGGTAAGAAAGTAATTTAAAAAAAATGAAACATTTATAAGAATTTTCTTTTTATGACATGATCTGAACTGCTTTTCTTGTCTTAAAATGCTCAATACTGTCTTTTACACGAGTATGAATTATTTCTATTGCATTTATTTTAAATACATCTGCTATCATTGAGTGATTTTTTAAATCTTTTGTTGCTAGTTAATTTCTTGGATGAGTTATTTATCGTGATTCTTATTACAGCTGTAATATTTCAAATGATTTATGGTAAACTTGGTTCTTGGTATGAGTTGTGTGAATAAGAACTTTATTGATGGGAAGAATTTATGAAATAATAGAAGTCTCTGTACACTCTGCTACTAAGTGGGTGCTGATTGCCACATGTTTGTTTTCAAAGTGAGTTTATTTTCTTTGTAGTGTGGGAAGAAGCCTGGATTTGAGATCGACATTGTCTCTGACCAGAACAGCAAAATAGTAGCTTATTGAAATATTCAAAACTTCTACTAGTAATGTGTGTCAGGTGCCACATTGGTATTATTCTTTTCATAGGTCTTTTTTTGCATCCTATTCTTCTTTAATCTGGCACACAGCACATGTTAAAATGTAGAATTCAACCTTGAAAACAAAGATTGGGCTGGTGACTTGAAGAATACTCATTATGTGTAAAGATAGGACTATAAAAAGTGAGTACTAGATAGGAATTTGAGAATAGCCAGGCTACTGAAATAACAGATGTTCTTGGATTATATTTGAGGTAGATTTTTTTGTGTAATATATTACCTTGAAAGACAGTCAAGAACTAACTGGAAAGGAGATTTTGGAGGAACTAACAAAAATGTTATTCCTTACATGTACTTAATGAAGTCAGAATTCCAGTTATTTAAAACTAACTGAAATCTTCGTGTATTCTTTTAAAATATCTTCTGCTTCATTTCTGAAAATCCTAACTTCTAGTAATTTATCAGAAAATTCTTCAAATTAGTGAATGTGTTCTGTAACATTTAATTTTGGTTTTACATAATAAAAGTAGAAGGGAATCCAGAACTTGGAGGTCATCCATTAGCATGTAAGTGACTGAAATCAAGCTTGACAATTGCAATTTCAGTGCTACTGCAACTGATGTCTCTGTGGTATTACCTCATTATGAAATCACAAGCAGCTGAGAGTTAAAACTTGCATTAGATTCCTTTGAGTTTTTTCATAGTAAACTACATTTATTCTTTTTGCCAAAAACTTTTCATCTTAAGCCAACCCATGGACCAGGGTTGTCTGGGTTGGTGTCGTTAACAGTGATCACAGAATTACACAATATGCTGAGTTGGAGGGATCTGGTCTCATATTCTAATGAGGTATTTAAGTTACCTGATATTTGTGACTTCAGTGTATGGCATGGTACAGCTAAACAAGCCATAAGGTGTGACACTAAGTAGAATTTTTTAGTGCATTGATAACAGAAAGCGAATTTGTGCTGGAGATTTGCAGCATTTTATCCAGCTGAGTTTTGAAAGCACCATAGCAAAGATAGCACTGTTTCCTGTGTGAGCCTGTTCTACAGGTGACATATTTCAAAGTCAGTTTTTAACCATATACTTCCATGAATTTCATGGTGTTTAATGTTGAATTTCTTCTACAGAGATAAAGTAGCACAATATTTTTGCATCAATATTGGACACATTTTTTTCTGAATCTTTTTATCAATACTTCAGTGTTTCTCCAGGCCTACATTTTGCTCTTGAGTCTGATCTGAGAACCCAGTGGTCAGGTTTTAGTTCAAGAACATACGCGATGTCTTTCAGAACCCTGGAGACAGCACAGGTTGAAGTCATTTAGCTCCTGAGGAGGAGATTGCAGGACAGCTGTTTTGTGAGGAGAATGCCCTCATCTTGCAGTTACCCTTTTCTCTGAAATTTCTCTGAAATTTCTGTGGAAATGGCTCACAGTTGTAATATAAGAAGAATCTTAAGAAAGAGTGTTGAGTAGGGGAGACTTTCTTTCTCACCTAGCAATGGATTTGCTTTCAGACCCATCTGGTTTTTTCTCATCAACTTTGAAAATGGTAAGACTTTAAGAGAGCAGGAAAGGCTGAAATAGGGCTGTGCTGGTGGTGGATGTGTGGTGGTTTCACTGATGCTCATGGGGTGCAGATGGAAGCAGAAAAGAATTATCTAAGTTGGGAACCTTGTGTCTGCCATCCTCACTCTCTGGGGAGCTGGTCCCAGCACTGTTTTTATTTCTAATGGAGGGAGAGGGAAGAGGAAAGATGAAATTGGCTGCTATTGGCTTTCTCTTCTTTCTTCAAAGAAGAAAGTTTATTAGCCTGGGTATATTTACCAGGGTAAATACTTGATCAATCAGGTTTTGGACTCTCAAACAATAGTTTTATTTTCATGTGCAATGCACAAAACATCTTTTATGCTGTTCAGGTTCATGTGATAGTTTAGGATGACAGGTGATGCACTTTCCCTATGTCTGTGTATGGTGTTTATAGATACACTGAAAGGCAAATGACTGCTTTTCACAGGAGTGGACCTTTTTGCTTTGTTTGAACTGTTGCTTATCATCATAAGACAAGCAGCTATGAAAGCACTGACTTCCCTTCAAAACAGGAAAGTCTCCATGATGGGAATGCATCTAAGTTTTACATATTCTTCATTTCAGTGTTATCTTTCGTTGTCCTTTATACTTTTACACTTTCGCAAGTGTCTTCTACTGAAGTAGGTAGCTGAAAGGCAGGTTAAATATAAAAGCAGGCAATGTCTGACTTTCTAAGCTCCTGTGGGAGACTCTGCATGTTCCAATGAGCATTTTGTCCCAGTTTTCTATCTTTGAAGCAATCATTGGCTGTTTTTTTTTCTTGAGGTCTTAACATTTTTATCTATGTCCTTGCATTATTGAGTGTAAAATTATGTTTTAAAGATTAAAAAAACCACAAATGGACAATTAAACCTTTAAAATATCTTGAATTGTCCCAGGAAATTTTACCTTTTCTCCCATTTTTATCCAAAAATATCTATGAATTGGTCTTGTTTAGATAGTTTGTATCCTTGATTTCATAATTTACTCCAGAATATCCCAACATCGGCTTTATGGCCTGATTCTAGTTTGAGGGGGCTATCCTTTCTTTATTCTTACATAAGCCTGAGGAGGGCTGCTCCCAGCCCAGTGCCTGTTTAGGCTGTGGATGCCTTACCTTGCACCATCATGAATAAGAAGTTCAGCTGGCAGTGAAGTGTTTGCTGCTTGAATAGCTCTTTGTCCCCTTGCAGAGAAAAGATAGCAAAATAGAAATGTTGCAGTTAATCTTAGCTTGTTTAATCTCCATGTGAAATCCTTTGTTAACTTTGTGAGCAAAGTTAACAAGCAAATATTTGTTCCAGAGATCACATTTTGGAACTGATTTTGGAATAAACTACTTGATAATTCTTTTTCTTTATTTTTTTTTGTAGCTGTAAGCATGATACAATTAGGTACTAATATTTCTGATAAACTATATATTTATGCAATCAATTGCATTTATAAAGCATTTTTACTCTCTTACATTCTTTCTGTTGAATGGTTTTTGTCATAACTAACCTAATCCTAAATTATACTTTAGTAATAACTCCTTTCTCCCATTTCCTTCATTCAATTGCCTTGCCTCACAATCTTTGCAATTCTCAACCCATATTAAAAAAAAACCGAGTCTTTTAAGATTCCAAAGCATATTTTGTATAGGAACAATATTAGGTTTGTGCTCCATTATTTTAGTGTACAAACCCACTTGTTTTACATGGCTGAAATAAAGAGTTAAACCAGCCTGGAAATTTTGGGGCTGATATATCCGCCAATTTTCTTTTTGGATGAGCTTTGACTGAGGAATATTGTCTAAAATTGATCTTTATTTGTTGTCATTCTCTTTAGAATCAGTATACTTTAGAGTAAATGAGAAAATTTGAAATCTGTGTATTGATAGATGGATTTAAAAAATATCTGTATTTGTATCTATATTTTATTGTTAAAAGTAAACATTTCGAAGGACCATGATGTAAAAATGATGTGCAAATAATCTGCTATCTGGGGTTGGGCAAAGACATTTTGATTGCCTAGTATGGGCAAACTAATGAGTGCAAAACTGAGTTTGTATTCAAATTATGCCAATATTTTTATAAACAGTGAACAAACTTGACTGAACCTATTCTGTCCCTTTTCCTCCCTTGTTTGAACCGAAACATAGTTTTTTCTGATTTAAAGGTTGTTCTGAATATGTTGTAGGTGGACATAACCTTTATAGAGCTCTTCCTTTAAAAACATTTCTGGGCTCTCTGCTCATGGCTCAGCAGTGTGTCAGGGTAGTTCTCTAAAGCTCTACACAGATTAAAATGATTATTGAAGAATACACAGGCACTTTATTTTTGCTAAATCTGAAATAGAAGGGGCTAAATCCCCAGGGGATAGAAGTTATATAATTTGGTGATGCTATGCTGATTTATGCCTCTTGAGAGTTTGCCTGCAGCAGAAGCTGGAGGTGATGAGAAGAGATTGGATGAGAGAAAGACCATCCAGGAAAAATTCATCAAATTTGTCATTCTTGAAAGGACCATCATAACATATGGTAAGGCATATCATTTACCTCAGGCTCGGAGGAAAATGATTTCTGCTAGGAGAATATTAATTTTATTTCTTAGAGGATCAGCTGACAGGGTAGGCTTTCTCCTGGCTGGTCTTCCCCTTCTGTTTTCTCTGAAGGGAAGGATGGAAGCTTGGAAATGTCTTATCTGTAGCAGACAAGCAAGTTGGCATTTTGCCATCATTTTCTGCTAGCAGAGAGGATAATGGTAATTATATGTCAAAATTTAACATTTCTCTTCTTTGAAAGAGAACTTTTTAATGCAAAATATTTAGAAAAGTCAGATCTATTCTGAGGCAGATAAGGAGCTAGGATTAGTGAGCTGACAAATTTTTCTTAGGCAGAGTTTTTCTTCCTCTTCAGGGACAAGGGGGAGATGAAAAAGAATCAAAAGAAACAAACATATGAGGTGTGTAATGTAACTAGGCTGCAACTTCAGTATTGTGTGATATTTGGGAGACACCCAGAGCAACACTGCTTGTCCTGCTGCTCCTTCTGCGGCAAGGCTGTGAGAACTTGCCTTGCTTTGCTAATGAGTTCCAGCCCTTTTGATTAAATTGGTATTTCTTTGTTATAAGAAAAGTGAATTTCTCTTGTGCTATACAACATTGAGTCCAAATTCCATCATCACTTTTTGAGGAAGGGAAAGTGTTTTCCTACAGTCAATTCTAGGATCCCCAGCTGTTGCAAGTTAAGCCCTTGGTCAGACATGTCCTTAGTCAGTTAAATAAAAGTAGAAAGGTTTTCCCAGGGTATGGCACATGTTACTGTACTGGTCAGATGCTTAAACATGTGGAAAGCTTCGCTTTCTTTTTAATCAGAGAAGGAAGGCATGGTTATTTTAGATAGAACATATTCACCTTCTATTCACACATTTAAAATTTGCCATTTTAGTCTGATTTTACAGATAATTTTCTAGAATACACAATTTATATAAATATAATTTTACATAGAAAATCATTATATGGTTGCAAGCTTTGAGGAGATTTGTATTCTTTATTTTTCCAGGAACAAGTATAAGCAACCATTTGTTATATACATTGTAAGTACAGGATTGCTCCTCAGCAGTCTGAGAGAAAGGAGATGTCAGCCTTCTCCTACATTATCTTCTGGGACATGGGATGCTAGACATTTTAAAATAGTTTTTGAAGGTAAAATATTGGAAGAAATCTTGTATTGAAACAGTTTTTTATAATTTTATTCTAATTTGTCAATAATATATAGTGTAGTGATCTGAATCATCAGGGATTGGCCTGAGATACAGGCTTGAGTTTTAGATTTAGGATTCAGCCACACTACGGGTGGGGTATTTGGGAAGGCAGGTTTTAATACATCGCTGCATTACCTGCTAGGCAGATTTGGAACCATGCAGTTAATTTGCAAATTTTGACTATGCATCCATGGTCCAGGTCTGCCTCTACATGTTTTGTTTTATAAATGTTTTGAGTTTCATTTAAACACAGTCACAGTTGTGCACAGCTGAGCTGATTAGATTTGTATAATGCCTGCTGACATAATCTCAGGAGAGTCTTTGGACAGTATATCATTTGAGATGTCCATAAAATATAACAAGTTTTAACTGAGTTCATAAAAATAAACTTCAGTTTCCTAATGATTTTCCTTTTTGTCTAAAGAAGGTTATGAATACTTTTTCCAAACCCCAGTAATATAATGGGAGAATTGAATAAGAAATACATATGTAGATGAAATAGAAATAGTCCTCTCATCAGGATTAAAGGAGAATGGCTGTCATTAATTCCTTTTCAGCTTACTCGACTCAACTACAGATATAATTTTAACCTGATCTGAAAAATCAGCTAAAACTTGGAATTTTTTATTTATTTTGATTAAGAGACATTCCCAAGCTTTTTGTATTGTTAATACCATTCTATGTACTGAGATGGAAGTCTGGTATCTTTAGTATATGAGAAACCGTCAGTATATATTTTCCTTTTTTTTTTAAATTTCAGGTTTCTAAACCAGTTCCCAGTAAGTGTTGAGCCTCATTGCAATTTATGGATTTTTCTTTAGATCCCATCCTTGATACCAATTCTGCTGTAACTTAAATTTCTGCATTTTTCTTCATTTATCAGTGTTTTCATATGTCTTAGAAAAAGTGGTGTGCAAGACACACTTCCATGTTTTTTAACATTTTAATTTCACTTATTTCAGGCCTCTGGGCTCTGACAGTTAAAACTCCCCAAATTATTGATGACATAGTATGGATTTGTGCTTGTTACAAATTTGTATTTGAGTTTCTTTTTCCTTGGCACTTCTTTCTTGACACACCTTTGCAGATCTCTCTTTTAGTCTTTTGTTTGTTAAGCTAAACAAAGCAAATGTTTTCAATTTATTCCCAAAACTTCCCTGATCATTGTAGAAGTCTTTCTCTTCCAGATTCAATTCCTTTTTTAGACAATAGATAATCAAAATCAAGAACAATAGAATATTAATGTAATTTATTATTGCATTAATGGTGATATCTGTGTACTAGAAATATATTACCTGATAAATTAAAAATTTCATTTCCATAGCAACATCATTTGGATAGCTCATAATTACTTGTGATCTGCTTTGTCGCCAAGTTTTGTCCACTGTAATTTTCAACTGCTGCGATCTCAATTTTCAGTAAAAACTTAATAATTGTCAAGTTCACATCTTTGCATTTTGCACTGTTAAATTTCACCTCAATTATATTCTTGTGGTCCTAGATGTAATCCATGTCCTCTGGTACTGTTCCAGTCTTCATATATTAGCAGTGCTTTCCCATATCAGAAATTTCTGAACAAATCCAAACTGTGATTTTTGGCTATACTTCATTCTATGCTCTTGTAATTTATAAAAATATGTAGTAAAACTGATCCCTCAAATTGCTGCTGAGGAATATGAATTTGTATTGTTCTTCCAGCTCTTTTGGTACAGCATTACATAATTTCACATTTTGCAGTCTTCAATATCTTGCACTAGTTTAAAATGTTCTTCATCATGATCATTAGTGGTAGAGAACATGACTTAAACTTAATTTAAAAAGCTGAGTGACAGCTTCTGTTGCTTGCTCCCTCACTGCTTAGGTCAGCTCTATTTGATATGAAACTCATTTGTGATGGATTCAAAGTGAACCATTATTTCATCTGGCATAATTCACAGGAAACTAATTTGCTTTATTTTTGTATTGTGAAGAAAAATTAAATAAAACTATATTTGTGAGTAATTTTTTGTATTCCATAAAGTGGTACTTGTTGATAATCTAAAGGGGGTGGGTTGCAAGATTTTTGCTTTAACATCTCAGAATAAATATCTATACTTTAAAAAATGATACTGTATTTATACTGCCTGTCTGCTTTAATATTGCTAATGAAATGTTAAAATTTTCAGTTTTACAATAAAGTAATGGTATTGGCATGAGGAGAAACAAGGAATAAGTTCAATGGAAGTATTCCATTA
>VWYI01049515.1:25573-38980 GCA_013399455.1 Anthoscopus minutus | reverse complement strand
TCTATGCTTTGCTGTGCAGCATGAGGCTCAGTTCACCTGCCCATGGCCTGATATTAAGTGCTGTGGGCATAGGTGTTGTGTTTTGCCTGTGTGCAGTCAGGTGTTTATCTGAAAGAGATAAAGCCTTCTTTGAAAAACCGGAGTAAAACAAACGCCTCAAAAACAATGATTGTTGAAGTTGGTTACCAAGAACTGTGACGCGATGAACTCTTCCCAAGAACTTCCTCTCTGGCCTGGGATTTTTTTGGGTACATCTGTTGCCTTCATCTCTTGGAGGATCAGGGCCTCAGAACATTGTTTTAAAGGGCTCCCATATAGAGATGCTGTGACTTGGGGCCCTGTGGCTGGAGGAGAATGAACTTTAAATGACACTGGCTCAGGAGTGGATTCATGCCATGACCTAGGCAAGCTTCTCCTTTGCCACCTTTCATCAC
Source organism: Anthoscopus minutus (assembly GCA_013399455.1). Lineage (NCBI taxonomy): Eukaryota > Metazoa > Chordata > Aves > Passeriformes > Paridae > Anthoscopus > Anthoscopus minutus. Next base: position 38,546 of record VWYI01049515.1, on the reverse strand, counting down.
CTCTGTTCCTCCTTCAGTGATATTTGAAGTTCCTTACCTTTTGCTGTGCACAGCCAGCCAGCCATATCTTTTCTCCAGTCCCCCTACAACTTTGTATCTGTCCTGACCAACATATCTGAACTTCTGAGCAAAATCCTGGGAGGTCTGGCACTGAAATAATATGTTCTGCTTTAGAGTGTCAAAGGCAGATGAGTGCCACTCAAGGTAACATGCCATCAATTCTCTCTTAGCTGCCCACTGGTGCAACAGCCTCCAGGAGTGCCTGGTGATGTTGTTGAGGCGCTCCTGCACTGTGGACCATGAGTGGTGTGAGGGAAGTGAAGCCCTGTTGTGGCTGTGTTTTGCTTCCATGTCTGTGAGCAGCTGTGCTTGCAGGTTAATGAGTTGTTGCTTTGCCTTTCACAGGGCCCAGCCCCGTTGTTGATCTGGAGGCAGAATCCATTGGTGTGACTTCTGTCATCTTAAAATGGGTGGTGAATGACAGTGCTTCTGACTCCTACACCTACAGGATAGAGGTTGTAAATGATACATTTGGGAAGAACCTGACGTTCAGTGACACCAAAGCAGAAATTGCTGAGTTAATTCCTGGGACACTGTACAACTTCACAGTATCTGCTGTAGCAGCTGATAATGAGACAGAAGGAGAAGGGGTGTCCATAGACCTGTACACAAGTGAGTCACAGTTGCTTACATTGCTGTTCATGGTGGTCTATGCTTTGCTGTGCAGCACAAGGCTCAGCCTACCTGGAGTCAGAGGTGGTAATTTGTGGAAGGGGGTTTTGTTACCCTCTCTTTCCTCTGGATGAGGCCCTCAGGTTTTTATTTGGAAGGTCTCCCACAGAGTGTCCATGATGCATGGGGAATTTCACCCTTTGAAGGGCCCATGGATGCAGTTGGGCACGGGCAGCGCTGAATGGTGTGGCTGTCAGCTGTGCTGCTTTGCTCAGCCCATCAGCAGACAGGAGAAGGCTGAGTTACTTCTGCATTCCTCATGTTAGGCATTGTGAGTCTTCCTTCTTGTTGTGATCATGTGTTGCTTTGTCCTTTCCTTTGTCTTGTTCATTTTGACTGAGGTGAAAGGAATCTCGCCCAGAGCTCCTGAGTAGCTTTTCCAAAGGAGCTGTGGGATGAACTTGGAGAGTTGCTGGTACTCTGAAAGTGCTGCTTGGCTACTCAAAATTCTCAGTCTGACTAAAACATGGAAGCATGGTTGTGCCTTTGCTTTTTTTTGTTCATCACAAAATATTCCTGAGTGTTTCTGCAGTCACCTCATGACTTTCATAGAGCCTAGCTTTTTTTTCCATATCAGTGTAGAGTGTGCCAGTCTCTGACATGTCCCGTGGAGCACTGATGATACTTCATCTAACTATTCCTACAGGATAGAGATCAAAAGTCATGAATCCAGGCGCCCATTGTCACCAGGTGTCAGAGGTGTTATTCCAGGGTTTGTCTGTAATCTCCTATAATTTCCCCATATTTGTAGGAATAGCTTACAGTGTTACTGAAGAAAAATAAATACTTATAAAATGCAGTACAAGTAGGTCACTCACATCTACTTTTACTAAATCGATTTCTTCTGGTACAGAATTGTGCTTCTCCTTAGTTTATTAAAATAATACCCCTTCTAACAACAAAATAATTTAATAGATGAATCTATAACCCCTGTATTTGAAAGTACCAAATACTTCCTTACTGAGAGAGAAAATAAATAGTTTTTGTGTTGTAATTGTAGATTTGTGTTTTGGTCCTGAAGGTCAAGTTTTACAGGATGCTTAGTTTACAGGAATCTTTGTTCACAATGTTGCTGCTACATTACTTTTTAAGTATCTGGTCATAAGGTTGCAGTTTTTATATCATGCCCTAGAAGACTCTCACTCAAATGGATTTGTTATAGTTGCTGCTTTTAAGGATGGCTACTGTTGTGCTCTTAAAGGACAGAGATTAAATTAATTTTCTTATTTATTGGCCACTAAAAGTTGTACATAATTATAGAGGGATTTAGTGTCAGTCTATATACTAGTCTAAAAATATTCTTCGAGTAAAGTGTTGAAGGGCTGAACAGTATTTTGAAAATGTTGCTTGTCCTGATAGATGCTCAGCCTAAATTTTCCCAGGAACCCTGTTTGTAGAGGAAGTAAAGAGCACAGAATAGGTCTGTGTACTGTGTTAAAGAGTTGTCTTCCTCATATGATAACTAGTCCTTGTGTAGGCAGTAGGTGCCGTGTAGGCATCTTTTTTAAAAGGGGAGGGGAATACTGAAGTTATACAAGCATTTATACGCATAACATACAAATAGACAACTTTTACTATTAAAGGCAAGGCTTGATTTCTTACTCCTCCTTTTTTGTTATTCTTTTTTTCTTTTGGCAGTAACTGTCTCAGTGAATTCATTTCGGTGTGAACCAGTGGCCAAGCAGCCTTTCCTAATGCTGAAGTGGAAATGTCCTTTTGGTAACAACTCTGGCTTCAGAATTAAAATATCTAATATAAATAGTTCGGAGGAAGAATTGGCTCCACGCTGCATGGTAGAAGGCTTTGAGCAAACCTTCCAAACAGCACATTTAAATTTTTTCAGCACCTACAATGTTACTATCATAACTCTTTCAAATGGCTCTAAAAGCTCTCCCGTGGACAAATTGTGTCACACCAGCATTACTGGTAAGCATTAAGATCTGGGAATAAAGGATACTTGTAGGACAAAAATATTAAACTTCATGATTGCAGAATACCAGACTTGGTATGCACTAATTATCAGCCTGCAGATTATGAATAAAACACTACATTAATTCATAGTCTAATGTGATGCACAGTAAATATGCATTATGCAAACAGTGTTGGTATCACAGCCTTTTCTTGTTTGGAAAGCTTTTATCAATGCTCAATGTACTAAAAAATATTTTTGTTGATAGACCCACCTTCTCCAACTGAAGTTCCTTCAGTCAAGGCCATCAGTCACAGCTCATTGTCTGTTGAGTTCTCTGATTTTGATCCACTGAATGGTCCATTAGAAGCCTACGCAATAATGATTACAACAGAAGATCAAAGTAAGATATTTATGATATTATCATGTAGCTGAAACAGTTTACTGGACAACATTGTTTTACAGTCTAAATACGTCTTCAACAGACAAAGAAAAAGCAGACTTGGAATTTTCAATCACTTTTCAGAAACAGTGAGGCAAATACCTTGCTTGCTTGAAGTCAGGTCACTCCTTGTTTTCAGAAGGTGCCCGTTTTGATTCAATCTTTTCCTGCCAGACTTATCTTTGTATGTAAATCTCATGTGTATTGCCCTTCTGCTGTTGCCACCTTGATTTGCCAGTGATTCCCTTCTCCAAGATTGTGTAGCATCCTTTCTTTCCCCTCAAAATAATTTTCAAAGCTAATAGAAGCAGCTTTGGAATATGTAATGTTTTCCTCCCTTTCATCTTCAACTGAAAGATGCCTGCACTAAGATCTTAAAAGGAGAAGATCTTTTTTCCTGATATTACTCAAAACACTTTAATTAAGAGGGATGGGATGTGGGTGGAAGGCTTAAATATCATTGACAGCATTAATGGAAGTTAAATGCCACAGAAAACTAGAGGGTGGCATATCAGACTGGTCTATTTGAAGCACCAGAATTGAGAAATGTCTCTGATAGGTCTAATGATAAATCATTAAATTAAGGAACTTAGTTATTGCAGCATAGGTTCCATTTGAACAACTGCTCATTTTTGCCAGTGCACTGGAGGAATAAGGCCACCTGATGGAGACAGTTTCTGCTAAGTGGGAGTTGACATTCATGCTTATCCTTTGTTTACAACACTGGTAATTCATTTTGCATAATTTTGATTCTAGATCTTCCTTCAGAGGTTTTCTATGCAACATACGTCCAAGAAATCTTGTTTGTGTGCATATATGTAAATATATATATAGATATATATGTGTGTGTATATCTATATATGCATATATATGTTACATGAGTGCAGAAAATTCCTATTTTTCACTTGCCTACTCAGCTGCCCCCAGAATTGCTGATTTGAATGCCAGTCTTTTGCATGCAGCTCTGATTCTTAACTTCTTACTGTAACTTCAGCCAGTCCTGGTTACCCACAAGGAGATTTGGTGCATTCTTCTGTGTGGTTTGGATTGGATTCAAGGAGGACTTGTAGGACTTGACTGAGAGAAATAAGAGAGGAAGATGCATTTGTAATGTAGCTTTGATAGGAGCAGAAGACAGCCTTTCAGCCAAGCGTCTCTTCAGCATTATTGTTGAAGTAGCACAAGTTTGTATTTCTCTGTTCTAATGTCAATTAGAACATTCTGTTCAATGTGTTTCTCTGTTCTAAACCGGTCATGATTACCTTTAGGATAGACAGAGGGAACTTAATTCTCTTGTGTAAGAAAGGGTGCCTAAGGCTGTTTGAAATGTTGTAGGATGCTACTCAAGACATCTACAAGGAGCTGCAAGTATAACCAGGGATGTACATCCTGTTGGAATGGGAACTAGGGACAAGGCAGGACATAACATATCTCAGGTAGCATTGAACACCCATTTCTAGGCAGCTGAATTAATTGCAACCTCATCTGCTTTTAATTGAGACCAAGTTAATGCTTTAGAAGAGTTGTCTTGTGCCCTGTTGCTGCAGGGTTACAGTTGAGGAGATCTTTGCTGTTGGTGGTAGGTGACCCCTTGTCTGCATAGCTCTAGAAAACTGGAGAGCTTTTCCACCTTTCAGGGAATCCTGCAAGGCTTCTCCTTTTTAAAGGTGAATTTTCTTTTAGAAAGACCTTTTAGCTTTGTAAAGGCAGTCAGTAGAGAACAAACTTCTCTCAAATGAGTGAGATTATTTATCCTCCCTCAACACTGAGAAGATTTGTCAGTTGGCTTGCTCTTGAGTTGTTTGGACAATTGGTAAGTTTATTACCTCTTGGGTTACATATGCCTCAACTGTATAATTGCCTCAAGGTTCTAGGGTTCATCTGCTGTAAGAACGGACACTGTAAAGTGCTGCTGTTCTGCAAATGCTGGCCTGTTGGCTACTGCTTACTGTGGTAGCCTGTTCTTAATCTCCTGAAGGGGAAACTGGCCTGACCATTGTCCTGTCCAGTCTATATATCGAGGAAAGGCAGAAATTGCCTCTTGCATCTCTTACAGTTTAAGCGTGAGACTTCTTGTAGGATAGAACAAGGAAAAAGGTTAGGACCAGTTTAGTGTCAACTTGAATGAGACCTGATGCTGTTTGGGCAGTACAAATATCGATAGACTTTTTCTACACCATTTTACTATCTACATACAAGAATACATATGGATATAGCTGACTTGGCTGGTGAAGTCTGTACACGAGGATGCCTGGTTCCAACACTTACATACTTTTATTCAGAAGCTCCTGTAGACATGGTATAAGTAAAGCCAACAGCAAAATAAAACAAATATCACTGGGGAGAGGTGATGCAGTAGATTGCACTGCAGTAGAAGAGGTTTCTGAGATTATCTGTTGCACTCAGCCTTTCATTTCAGTCACTACTTGTGGGGGAATGATAACTGTGGTTAATGTGACCATCTTGGCCACTGCGCTGATTGATACAAAATCAGGGGATGAATTATATCCATGTTCTTGTTTTTTTTCCTGAAGGTTCTGAGTCTTTGAAGTCTAAATTGAACAACACATACAAAGATTTCAAGAAGAAGAAGACAACTGCCTATGTTACGTATGTCATAAAAACACAGCAGGCAGAAGCACATTCTACCCATTCTCAGAATGGTAAAAACATCATTAATGTAGGCAAGGGAAACACAATGCATGGCTACGAAAATGGACCATTGACCCCTCTTCGTTCATACAGGTATTTATTTCAAACCACTCTTTTGTTAAGTTCTCTGCTGTTGAAATCTAGAAGACCATCTAATGGAAAGATTACAGATTTTGCTAAAGACTGTTAAAACCCTGTAATGTACCTGTTTTGTTTTTTTTTTCTTATTCCTTTTCAACAGGGCATGTGTTGCAGGTTTCACTAATATAACCTTTATGGCCAATGTGATTGAGGGGGAAGATAGTTATGTATCATTTTCACCCTGTTCTGAACCAATTTTACTACCTCAGGATCCAGGTATAGTTAATGTCAAATATAGGGCTGGTGGCTTGGCACATGTAGAGTCTGTGGAGTGTTTGGTATTATGAATCATGTCATAATTCCTTAATTATTCAAAGATTATCAAAGATGATCAAAGATTCTTAATCTTATCAAAGATTCATAATGCCAAAACACCCATTGGTTTCTCTGTGTGAACTGTTCCCTTCTAGCTTTGCAGTGGCACTGCCCTGTAAATTCATACTTTGCTAGTTCTGGGGGTGATCCCTTTTTCCCATGTAAGATTCCACTGCAGGAGTAGCCAAAAGCCATGGTATGCTGCAAGGGATTGGATGACATTATGAGACTTTGGTATAGCAACAAGTAGCAAATAGCAACTGATGGCTTCACAGTTCTGTTAAACTGGAAGCAGGTGTATTTGAGGGCAGATACTTGTCCATTGATCCCAGTTTTAGATTAATTTAACATTCTCTGGTTATTATTCTTAATGAGATTTCAGTATTGGTACTGCCAAAGGACAGTAAAGACAAGATTTTTTTTAGCAGATTGGAGCATGCTTGGTTAGTCACTTGCAAGGTTCTGCTGTAGCATGTTGAATCAGTTAGAAGTTACTGAAGAGGAAAGTGAGTAATACTTTTTCTCTTTCATCAGGTGTTATTGCTGGAGTGGTTATTGGATGCCTCTTGGCTATCTTTGCGGTAGTCGCTATAGGGGGGTTCATATTCTGGAGAAGGAGAAGGTAATGTGTGTTTGTTACTGTACTGGTTGTGTTGAGGAGCACCAGTGTTTCACTTTAGTATCTTTCTCCTAAAAAGGGCTCTGTCTGTCATGATACATGGCTGTCAAGACATTTTAAAGTATGTTGTATTAAACTGTTATCTGTATGTTACAGATTAGAGTGGAAGTATCAGACCACTTGTTTAATTACTTTGTTTAAGCCCATAGTTACAAAGTAATAAGTTGAGAGAGTTAAACAAAATAAATTTTAATCCATAGAGAGAATTACAGAATCATAGAATGCCTTGGATTGGGAGGGACCTTCAAGATCACCCAGTTCCAACATCCTGCTGTGGAGGGCAGAACACTAGACCAGGTTGCTCGCAGTCCCATCCAGCCTGTCCTTGAACACTTCTAGGGATGGGGCATCCCCAGCTTCTCTGAGCAGCCTGTGCCAGTGCCTCACCATTCCTGAATAGTGATGAAGTCATTCAGTCACAAGTGAGCCAACATCTCAAATTATTGTATTAAAAGTAATTGAGTGTGATTGTACCTTAAATGGTTTGATTTTAAATTATCCACCAGTCATTCTTTTTAATTGCTTGGTAGCCTGTCACATGAAACTTGTATTCTGGAATTTCCAGAAGCTGGTGAGTTCGAGCTGGTCTCTCAGTTTCTTTTCAGTCTTGTTCAAACAATCTGGGATGCAAGAGTGCGCAAAGGCTTTTTCCTGCTTCTCACCATGTAGTCAGAACTCCTTTCTGTGGAGTTAGCCATAGGGCCCGTAGTCCAGTTTTCTTAGTTACTTGGATTAGCTGCTGTTATCTTTACAATTGTGTCCAACAGCTGTACAGCCATGAGAATAGCTTCCTTTAAAGCTAGCAGCATTTATTTTCATTCAGCTACCACTGAATGACTGACACATTGCTGTTGAACACTTCCTGTAGGAATTCTGGGATTAGCAGCAGTTCTCCTGAGATATCAGCTACTGGTCAGATGCCTGAGGTGTGCATCTTCCACCAAAATGTGTGCTTTGTGTGCAGGCTTCATACTCTGGTTCCAACACAAAGAAGCAGTCCCATTGTACAACATGACCAAAAAAAGGATGAAGTTTTGCTTTCTTGGTTGGGGTCTTTTTTGTTGTTTTTGGTTTTTTTTGGGGGGTGGGGGGTTGTTTTTGTTTTTTTTAAAAAATTCCAGGTATAAAAGTTTGCCCCGGGAGTTTGGGGTTTTTTTCCACAGAATAAGATGCTTTAAAAGAAATTGTTCTCAACAGGCACAAGAAATAGATAAGAAATCTCATATAAATTGCATTGAATTCTACTGTGAACCTATTGTGTTGTTTTCTTTCACCTTATAGGAAAGATAAAAGAAATACTGAAGTGTCTTTTTCTCCAATTAAGTAAGTCCATCTTTTCTCATGGTATTTTCCGAGCTCAAGTGGTATTTGCAAAAATTACTCAGAACTCAGATACTTGTTTTCTGTGCAGTTTTATAGAGAATTTTGAAGTATTAATTCCTTTTGGAACTGAAAGACACCAGCATGCAGTCTAAAAATAATCATGTTGATTGAGACTTCCAGAGCCACCACAGGGATCTGAGTGTTAACTTCATGAATCACTGTTAGACGCACAAATGCTCCACATGATTTTTGAAAAACAGAACATTTGAAACACAGATTTTTTGCATATTGAGGATATTGATTGTTGTCAAATTGTTGATAAAATGCAAAAAGGCAAAGTATGTTCTGCGACCTGAATTTTTCTTTTCTTAACGACTACTTTGTGCTGAGCCATTCATCCAGATAATGTTGTGACTGTAATAGCTGGCCATGGAGCAACCACAATGCATTGGAAGTCACAGGCGCTGCAACGGAATCATGTTCTTGGTTCTGGCACCAATTTTTGTGCTGTTGGAAAGCCATGGCCAGAACATCCCATGGAATCTCACCTCTGTAGACTTTGATGGTTGGCATAAAGTGTACCAGGGGGTGGAGTTGATCCAATGGGAGTAATAGCTGATTGACACCTTGTGTGATGTTCCTCTCCTGAAGGATGCACTGTTCTCTCCTTGATTTAACAGAGCAGTTAAATGCTATGCTTGATACCCTGTCCCCTGTAAATGCACTGTTTTGTAGCTGCAACTAATTCTGCTTTCAGTCTTAGATTCACATAATGAAAAATACAACTGCATGTGTCTAATCAGCCTTTTTTTTCCCCCTCACCCTCTCCTGAAGAATCAAGAAGTAAGTAAAGCATACTTTCTAACACATTAACTGAATTTATTCATGGCTTATTTACCTAACACCAGTTGCTGATACATGGCTTTTCTCATTTTAGATCAAAAATTATTAAAGTGGAGAACTTTGAGTCATACTTTAAGAAGCAGCAAGCTGACTCCAACTGTGGTTTTGCTGAAGAGTATGAGGTATGTGCCCTCAGTGGGGAGAGAGCTTCATGACAAATATTTTTGGAAAGACAAATCATCTTTCCTGTGGAGCATGCACAAGGCTTACTGAAGGAGAAGAGAATGGTCCTTTTTTATAGAGATAATTAAGCTGTATGTATAGCCTTCTCTTCTCTTATGCAGCTCCAAATTTAGTTGAAGTGCATAATAAATACTTCCTGCCCTGAATTACTGTCTCTGTGGGCTTGTAGCATGGCCTGCTTGTCAGAGCTCTCATCAGAGAAACCTTTGCATTAGTCATATGCAGCGTTAGCCTAGGGGACATTATATAATTTCTCTGCATTTCAGTTTTCTCATCTTGGGTTGTTTTGGGGGATTTTTATACATATCAAGACAGGCTATTTTTACAACTTGTTGTTATTAGACAGGTCTGTTGCTAATCTCACTGACTTTAGTGCATGGGTGTGATTTGCAAACCACACCTGTGAATAGCTTAGTAGGATTCACAGCAATTATGATTTGCTTACTGACCATAAGAGTTTTTCTAATGCCCAGTTGTTGTAAGGAACAAAGGACAGGAAGAAAGGGTCAGTGATGATTCTGTCTTGTCATGTCTGCTGTTAATGTCATATCTGCTCACTCTGTTTCTCATCTCCTCAGAGCTGTTACTTGACTTTCTTCTTCGAGTTCTGTCTCTTTGTACTTCACAGGCTGGTGCTCCACCTTGTCTTCCTCTCAGATTTTGCTTCCTTCGGTTGGTTAATGATGTGTTTGCTCCTCTGTCCCTCTGTAATGTCTGCAGAGCTTATGAAGTAGTTCCCGGCCTTGGGGATGGAGGGAGCTGGCATTGATATCAGTGTCTGTTTCCGCAAAGCTATTTCCAGGCTTTTAAAGTCTATCTATGGGTTTTAAGCATGCTGCTATTCCTACATTCTGTATTAATCCCTTCTCTAAAAGATTTGCCACTATCACTTTCTCACTCTGTAAAAAGATGATTTTTATTGACATTTATCGCAGTTTAACACGTCTACTTTTCCAGCACAAGACAGGAGTGTTTAGACTACTTTTCTTTTGTTTGTCATGTTTCTGTATGATTGCTAAACCAGGACCAGGTGCTCATGACTCCTCCTTTTGTTGTAGGAACTCAAGTCTGCTGGTGTTCATCAGCCCAAATTTGCTGCTGAACTTCCTGAGAACAGGGGGAAAAATAGATACAACAACGTCTTACCATGTGAGTTACTCCCTACGCATGTGCATCTTCTACTGGTTGAGTTTTTAAGTGAAAAAACCATTGAGTTTTGATAATCTGGCTTTAATAGTACCCAGAGGTTTCAAATTCCATTTTCCAAATTAAAGAATTGGGGCTGCTTTCCCAAAGTTACTGTATAAGCAAACCTGAAAGAGCCTTCCCTCAATGATATTTCTTCAGAAAGCTTCTTTAAAGAACTTTCCTTTAACTAAATTACTTTAATTTTCCATTTGTGAGAAATGTGCAATCCAGATTGAAAGCACAAGAGGATAAGAGCTGACCACAGACAAATAAACGTGCAGAGCTATGAGAAATATTAAGACCCTGCTGGCCAACTTTGCAGATGAAGTAAGAGTTTTAGCCTTGTCACTCTGCCTGTGGGCATCCCAATGTAGCAGAGTGTTTAGAAGTAATTGAAAAGTGAACAGTGACAGGTACTTATGGATGCTTTGGAGGAAAAACATCAGCTGCCATGGCAGCAGGAGACAAATCACTTTCTTTTAATCCCGTAATTAAAACTCTAGTATATTTTGTGTTGGATTAAAAAATATATAAATAAGCAAAACGAAACCATATGTAAAACCAAAATAGTCTCTGTTTTTTGAGTGTTTATCCTGCCCACTCTTTTTCTGAAGGCTACTGCTATTTATTATTCCTAAGCTATATTCTCATTATTAAAATGCACATTGTTCTAGAACACCTTTTATTTAGAAACCATGCATTTGATATTGCAACAATATTTTGCCGAAAGTTTCCAGTTCTAAAATTCATAATTGTCTTTTCCTTTTTTTCTTTCTGCAGATGATATTTCTCGTGTTAAGCTTTCAAGTCAAAGCTCTGGAACTGGTGATTATATTAATGCAAACTATATGCCTGTAAGTTGCTTTGTTAGCTGAAATGAAATATAATGTGTATTTTTCTGATGTAGGCATATGAGCTTATAATGATGTTTAAAATCAGCTTTTATTTCTCACTGATGTGTGTGTATATGTATTTATTTTGGTTCTTTCTTCTTAGGGCTATAACTCAAAGAAGGCATTTATTGCTGCACAAGGTCCGTTACCCAATACTATAGAAGACTTCTGGCAAATGATTTGGGAAAAGAATATCTACTCTATTGTTATGTTGACTAAATGTGTGGAACAAGCCCGGGTATGTTGTTATCAATACTGAATTGTCTCTTGAAGGCAGCTGCATCTCTTCTAATTTTGTTGTTACCTTAGTGGTTTGCAGACTGGCCACTTCCTTATAACAATCATCCTCTTGGTGGAAGACTGGTTTCTAAATTTAAAAAGCACTATTTTTTTTTTGTTAATTTACTTTAGCTTTTTTCTATTTTTATATCTGCTGACTAGCAGAATAGATGGTGTCAGGAGGGTTCTGGAATCACTGTTTTTAAGGGTGCATTCTTCTCTCTGAAGAATGTTTTGGTAGATCTTCTCATGCCCTGGAATAGCCCTTGAGAACAGTGATGTGCTTTCTAGCCCTGCTTCAGGTGGTGTGTTATTTAAAAGTAAGTTATTTTATTGCTGTGTGTGATGTGTCTAACATTTTAACTCTCTTCTTAGACAAAATGTGAGCAGTACTGGCCAGACAAACAACCCAAGAGCTATGGTGACATTACTGTAACAATGGTCTCAGAAGTTGTCCTTCCAGAATGGACAATAAGGGACTTCACTGTAGAAAAGGTGAGAACTGCCTTGATTGTTGGTTGTTGATGTGTAAATAACGTGCTTATGCAGATGCCTGTATTATTTTCTGGATTGAAAAATTAGCCCCATCAGCAAATACAATACAGTAGATATGAGACTGGAGTAAAGTAAAAGCACAAGGAAATTATTTCAAAGTAGTCTCTTAGCAGGAGGAAGAGGGAAGCTGGAATATCATTGGTCAAATCACTGCGCAGTTTGTAAAAGGCATCTTTGATGAAGCTGAGCTTGGTCTAGTATGTGTCAGGAGCTCCAACTGTTACTCCTCTGAAGCCAGTTTTCATTGTCTTTTTTGTTTGGTTTTTTTTTTTAAATGTCTACTATTCCTGCAGTCCAACACACCCGAGAGCCACACGGTTCGCCAGTTCCATTTCACCTCCTGGCCAGATCACGGAGTGCCAGAGACAACAGACCTTCTCATCAACTTCAGGCACCTTGTTCATGAGTACAACAGCCAGAATCCAATGGACTCTCCTACTCTGGTGCACTGCAGGTAGGAACAGCTTATTTCTGTTAGACACACTTCTATCTTGTGTTTTTTTTATCGTTTGTGGCTTTTTAAATCCCATTTTCATGGGATTAAAACCAATGTCTCTCTCTATGTAAGGATATGGGGATATTTACCTTGCCAAATTAAAACCTTTGCCTGGTGCTTCAGGAACTAGCAGTGCTGTGTAGGTAGCAAAGTAGTACAAAATGTCATAACAGAGTGTCCTGGTTTAGGACAAATTTGAGAGGAAACCTCCAAATGGGGTCTCCAGAAAAAAAAGAACAGATTCAAGCTGCCCCTCCCCCGACTGGTTTGGGAAAAAAAATTT
>VWYI01049515.1:3216-25553 GCA_013399455.1 Anthoscopus minutus | reverse complement strand
GGCCACAGGCGTGAGCTCCTGGGGTGTGCTGGGTTTCCAGTCCAGAGCAGGTTTGAACAGATCCAAGGAAAAAGTAAAAAAAACCACAGTCCAGGGAACTTCCCTGCCCCAGCTAGCTAAAAACTAACTAAAAGCAAAGGAGAGCTCTGTCCCGCTGTCTGTCCGTGCTGCAGACAACACAGTCTGGAGAGAGCAGTGGGGGAGTGAGAGCTGTTTCTGAAAACAAACTGCGGCTTCTTCTTTCTCCTCTTCGCTCTCAAAACCAGTCTTAAAGGTGCAGAACTTAATATATAACATAAACAGAACACACGATTTGGGGATACAGGCATCATAAAGTCACCCCAGGACACAGAGTATCTCTCCTAGCCTGGAAAACTGAGCTGCAAAAGATGTCCTTTCAAGGGCTTGTATCTATAATCCTGTGCATGTGCAAGGCTGAGAAGCCCCTCTTGTTGGTGGGAAGAGCCCCTCCTCTGTACTGCCAAGACTTTTATTACCTGTGCCGCTGAAATAGTAGGAGGCATCATCCTGGCTTTTATCAGGCCAGCAGTGAGCAGGTGGTTGAGAGGAAGCACGAACAGCCTGTCCGTGTCGTTGCAGCGCTGGCGTCGGGAGGACGGGCACGTTCATTGCCATCGACCGCCTGATCCAGCAGATGGAGATGGAGAGCAGCGTGGATGTGTACGGAGTGGTGTACGACCTCCGCATGCACCGACCCCTCATGGTGCAGACTGAGGTGAGGCGCTCTCCCATCCCGCAGCACGTTTCTCAGATGGGCAAAATCGTCCAGATGTAGCTCTGAAGTACAGCACAATAAGATATTGAGGAGTTACAATTGCTCTTCATTTAACTTGCCTCCTTCTTGCCTCATCTCTTCACCACAGAAGTGATTGCAGCCAGGGACCGTAGCACATCCATGGTGCTTTACAGAGTTCTTTGTAGGACTGGCCTTTGCAGCTGGAAGGAATCTGAAGCAGACTTTTTTGCAGACCAGTTTTACCCATGTGGGTTTTATCCTTTAGCTGTGAGCCAGAATTATCTCGAGTGAAGTAGTCTCAGAGTGCATCTTTGCTTTTGTATTCTCTAGGAATAGAGAGAACTATTTCCTGTTCCTGTGGAAATGAGCACTTTGATCCATAAAGATGTATGGACTAACTCAAGCTGATTTGAAAAAGGCTGTAATCATGAAAGTCTTTCAGGATAGCATTAGGCATGACAGATCCTAGTTCTAGACAACAAAACTTGATTCTAGTTTTTTTATTGGGAGGGTTGATTACATCATGAGGTCCTTTCCAGCTCTATCTTCTATAAACTATACATGGAAGTTCTAAAACAAGCACCATGATAGTGCAGTGCCCAAACCTATATGCAGAAGCAGAATTGCTTCCAAAATAATGTATTTTTTAGAAATGTATTTCCTTCTCTCTTTTTCCCATCAGGACCAGTACGTCTTCCTAAACCAGTGTGTCATGGATATCATTAAATCCCAGAGAGAGAGGAAAACTGATCTTATCTACCAAAACGTGACAGCAATGGCAATCTATGAAAACTTCACACCTGGGCCAGCCTTTGGGAAGGCCAATGGCTACCACGCATAGGCCAGAAGGAATCCAGTGCCTCCAAAGGAAGGTGTCCTACTCGTGTTTTTCTGGGATTGTGTGCAGTGTCTCATGTCTGGCTTCTCCAGTTCCGTCTGCAGAGATGTGATCTACAGGAGGAAAAACCACAGTGCTGGCAGGAGCTGCGGACTGATGTTAAAAAACCCAAACAACAAAACCCAAGCAAAACTTTTTAAAGTTAACAGAGGAATCTTGTTTTTTTCTTGGGAATTTAACAGTACTGATAGGTGAAATAGCATTTTCAATATGAACAGCAAACTAGAATTTAAATATTAAAATAATAACACAAGCTTTTGATTACAATTTTATATGATTTCATTTAGAGACACCAGGCTGGTGGACTGTTTTGATATATTTAATTATAAGTTTCAGGAAGATATTTTATCTACTGTATCTGGTTACTTAGTTAATAGATATGTGCCTCTGTGATCTATTTTTTTTCTGTGTTCTTTTTATTTAAAAAAGGGGTACAAATGGCTCCTTCAAATGGACATTTATACTTGGAAATTGTGCCTTTTCTAGTTGCTACTCTAGAAAAAAAAACCAGCAGAGATTTTATTTTTGTACTGAAACTCTTAATGAGAACACAGATTTTTGAATAAGGCTTATGTCAAACTTAACTGTAGTTGCACTGTTGGCAGGACTCTCCAGAAGTTTGGAGGTGAGCTTATGTTTTTGCATTTCACCACAAATATCCCCTGCCTTAATGTTTCGGTGCCTCTGCCAGAGGAAGAGGAGTGTGGTTTGTCACTCCGAGCTTTAACTGTAGTTAAAAAGAGAGCAAGTGAATCTGTGAATGTGTGTGGGGGGGGGTGGATGAAGGACAGAATAGCTCCTCCCTGTTCCTGGCTGATACTCCTGTTTTTATACAATTTATAATGATTTATTTAAAGGTGCAATATATGATTTACTGAATAATGCTCACTCTAATAGAGTTTTTCTCAGGTTGGTGTCTTTTTATCATTGTTGTTGTTTTTCCTCAAATATATAAATCTGTGAAAATGCTGAAACTAAGGTTCCAAGTGTTTGAGCACTCCCAAACGGATCAACCGGCTTTACTTTTTCTACCAAAAGACATTGCAGAAAATTCTGCTGTAAGGACAAATTTCTTGGTTGTTTTATCCATTGAAAACTGAGACACATCTTACCTGCCTGCATCTCACTGATCCAGTGTAATTGTTTTGTAATTATTTGCAATATACTGCTGCTTTTGTTTTGACTGGTCCTTTTAGAAACTGATGGAGCAAGCAGAAATCCCCCGTTTGCTGAATTCACAAGTCAAGGATCAGATTGGGTTTATTTTGCTGGTACATAACTGTTAGATTTAGGAAGGCATTACCAATGAAGGACTTAGTTAGCTTGGGGTGAGGGGAGGGTGTGTTTTTTGGTCTTTGGATCGTTGCGCTGGTTGCATTGCAGTTGAATGTGAACTTTATGAATGATGCTATAGAATACCTATAAAGCAGGGAAAAAAAATCTTATGCAGGTTTAATAACCAGAGTCCCTGGAATTCTGCTGCTTTTTTGTTGTTGTTGTTGTTTTAGGGTTTTTTTTCTTCCTTTTAGTAGAGTTGTCAGAAACAGCTGCAGATGCTAGGAGTATATGTGGCTTTACAATGGAACCTGGCAACCTCACAGGGTCCAATGTCAGCTGAAGGAGAATATAGGAATTCCTGGTGCACAACTGTAACTGCAAATATCCTGAGGAATCTTTTACAACCTGGTATGAAACTGTGGTGTGCTGTGCAAATAAAACTGGAGGACAAACCACAGTACACTTTTGGTTGTTAGGTTTTAGGATTTGGTTTTGTTGTTTATTTTTGGGGGTTTTTTGTTGTTTGTTTTTTGTTTGTTTGTTTGTTTTGTAGCAGCCACTTGTGGGTTCTCAAATTTGTTTCTCTTTCTCTGGAAATACTTTTAAAAACCCTCATCATGAGGTTCATGATCCTCCCCAGCTCCATCCAAACTGGCAGCCCACAAAGTGGATCTCTCATTTGCATTCTTCCTAAGCTGCTTTCAGATGACAAAGATAAACCACTTGCACCAAACAGAACCATTCCAAAAGAACTGCGAGGGAGCAAAGTCTGCCCTTACAGTCATGTTATTTTCTTTAACTCTCTTTTAATTACTGCACATCTGTGCAGAGCACAGAGCCAGTATTCTTTATTCCAGGTCTCCCAAGAACTTGCTGCCTTAGGGTGGCAAGGGCTCTTTTGCTTCAGAATGCCCTTGTTTTGTATAGCATAGAGGAGAGGGAGATGAGTCTTCCATGCTAGATATTGTTTCTATTCTGCTGCAGCAGAACATCAGAAAATGAGCTAGGAGAGTATGTGTTTCTGCCTAACCACTGCCCAAAGACCCTCTTACAGAAAACAAATGGATTTGTCCCATTTATTTTGGTGTTGGAAGCAGACATCAAATTCTCTCATGGGCCATCATCTAATGAGTATCCATTTTTTAAGAAATGTATGTAGGTGTTTTCCCAAAATGGACACATTGTGAGGAGAGACTCAAGGTTGAAGTAAATGACCTCTTGATTCTGTGTATGGGTGGAAAAAGTTGGTAAGGTTTATTAACCTGTTGTAAACATAAAATTGGGCGTAGTGTCAGTGTGAATAAGTAGGACATTCCTTGTAGGATGTCTCTGCAGGAAAAGGACTACAGGTAATGCTCCACTACCTTGTGGATCTGTCCTGGTCAAGGTGACTTGAATTCCTGCAAATGTTGTCTCCCTGCCCTCTGATGTTCTCTCTGTTGTAAGTGCTGAGATCTGTCTCTGGTCAGTGTTTTTTCTCACTGTTTATTTAAAGCTGTCCACTGAAAGCACCACTGTGTGACAATTGCACCTCTTGCATTTCTGTTTTGCTCTTTCTTCCCATTTGGGGCCTGCTTAAGAAGGGAAAAGTTGATGTGTTTCAAATAAGTGACTGTTGAATATCTTGAAATGATGTACAAATTTTATTATTGTCTTCATATTTGTTGTACAGGAAATTTCAGTACATGTCTGTAATATTTTTAATGGTTTGATTTGTTCTTAAAAGTATAAAAATAACAATTAAAAAGCGTAATCCTAGAGCACTTTTGGTCTTATTTTTCCTTTGCTGGGATTTTGTTTTGAATAAAATTAATTTGCTGAAATGCCTGTTCCATTTAGAAGGGCTTTATAAATGGAAAGTGAGCTCCCATCCTCTAGGGTGGCACTATAGTCAGTTGTATACTGCAGTCATTGGAGCTCCCTGGGACAGTGTTCATCTGTCATTCAGATTTCCCTTGTAGGCTCTGGGTCTGATGTTAATGTGTCCTGGAAGTTGGTAGCTTCTCTAAATGAAGAGCTTGATACCAAGTAAAGAAACAGGACCATCATCCAAGGTCTATCCAAGATTTCTATTCACTGAAATAGCCTTGGGGGAGGACCAGTATTTCTAAGATTTGTTTGCTTCCAGAGAAACAAGAGTGAGGACTTTTTCATCTCTTGAAGACATTGTGTTGTCTGGAGTTGATGATAGAAGGGGATGCAGAAATATCTTTGTAATGTTATAGCTGGCTGCTGGATTACCTACCTGTCTGTAGATGCATAGAAAATTATCTCAGTTAAGTATCTTTCTCCTAAAATTCTTAATTGCCATTCCTGGCTGCCATCTGAATCACTCCTAAGGAGGATCACATGCCTGGAAGGGTGATACTTGGACTCAGCATCTCTCCAGTTCATCACAGGGTACTTACACTAATCTAATATCTTGTGATTCTCTGTGGCAACTGCTGTGTTTTCTGAAACAACTGCATGGTGAGATGGGAAGAGCCAAGTGTTATTGTCTTGTCATTGTTCAGTGGGATCATGTGCCAGCCACGTGGTGGTGGTGGTCTTATCCTTGTGATATTAGAACTTCAGGACAGCCAGCTGTTCTGGCTGCCATTTGGAGCTGTAGCCTGTTTGCATGGGTAGAGCTGAACTCGAATATCTGGAAATCACATTCTGTACCTGGTCTTGTCATGTATGAGTTTTACTGCCTTGGAGATTAAAGAGATGAAGGTTAGAGGAGAGGATGTAATGTTTCTGTCTTCTTGGCTTGATAAATGGAATGTATTGGTGCTGCCTGTGTATGCACTTCCTGGCTGGGTGTTATTAGGCAGCAGATAAAAGTATGTAGATGAACCTGTGGGTGTTTTTGTGCATGAGGGTCAGAAATGGGGGCTTGGGAGAGAAAAACACCTGAAAACTTTGCACAGTGTGCTATTCTGAAGCAAAAAGAAAAAGCCAAGATTTTAACACAGCTCCTGGGTGTTCTGGATAAAGACTAACTAAAAAATGCAGATGCAGGCACTATGATCAAGGGCTGGAATGAGGGGCAAGGTTCACCTTTCTTCTGAGGTGGGCAGGTACAGTGTTCTCCACTTCCCGTACTCACTAACAAAGTTACTGTACTTCCTTTCTTCTTTTTACTGTGGCACTGCTTCAGGGAGTCCCATTTAGCTCTTCATGTAAGAGCTCGTGGTGTTGAAAAACCTCTGCCTGCAAACTGTTCCATTTTCAGCACTTTGCAGCAGTGTTTTTGATGTCGGTACCAAACAGAGCCTCTCTCCAATCTTGTGCTTCATTCCATGTTCTTTACCCTTGGATTGGACTTGGTAAACCCCTTGCCTGGGCCAGCCTCCTGCCTGCAAGAGAGGAGGAGGCAAATGAAGCAGAAAACCTGAGTTGGAAGCACCAGGAGGAGCTACTTCCTGCTGGTGTGTTGTAGGCTGGAGTGAGGGAGCTGTTAGTACATCTCGTGGGGGAGAAGTTGAGAGCCCTTCTTGAGCTATTTCTTAGGTCTGAAGAAAAAGATTATGCATCCAGGGCTGTTCTTAGTCCTTGTTACTTAGCAGAACCCCATATATTCATTCAAGTTGCTTTCCCTGGATTTATTTCATTTTAAATGAATATACATAATTTCCTGATAGCCAGAAGCAAAGCTAGCAAATCATCCCCTTTCACTGAGAAAAGGTTTCAGTTTGATCCCAAGTGAGTTACTTGAATTCATGTTTTATCTCCAACTTTCCAAGTAATCAGAGAAAAGCCAGATTGTTTGGAGCAATGTTCCAAGTGTAGTGCTGATTCTCATGGACATTCCTGGTATATTAATAATGCTGACAAGATTTCTAGGGACTCACAAGAGAGAGCTGTGTGCTCAGTGTGTGAGGGACAGAGCTCTCTTCACACACAGTGCCAGGCTGTTGCCCTTGTTTCACCGCAGGGCGGGATGAACAAGAAATCATGTATCTTTAAGGGATTTCTAGACTTGTTTTATTGTTTTGTCTGGCAGATATTTGATGTGGTGCTTCCAGAGTTGGGAATATGCTATCAGAAGGAAAACAGGCTTTTTGATAATGGTCTAACATCAGCTCTGATTAAGGTATGTATCTACCTAAAAAATGATTGTTACCACTGTAGAAGGGAAATATATCCTGTTCCTTTCTGGTTTATGCCTCCAGATGGCACATGATACCACTGGTCTTTCCATGGAAAGCTTTCCTTGCCAGGCTGCTCCTTTTTCACTTCCTTCCCAGATTCTGATAACCTTCCTCCACTCCTTGTGCTGTTTCCCCTGCCTTTCACTGGCCCATGTCACTCCTTAAGCCCAGGCCACCGTGCCTGTGTACGGCTATCTGCCTGCTCCTCAGGGATATGTAGCGTTGTACACCTGATTAGGTTACTTTTTTCCAGAAACTCCAAAGCTCAGCAATAGCCTGATAACACCAAAAAATCCTTTGCTGCCTCAGGAAGTGCTCTCACACTTCAGTGTTGCTGATACCCAGGTGTTCTGATGGTGTGTGTATTCCTAGGTGTATGACCTCTGGCTAGGACCAGCCTGGAGCTGGTTATTCAGCATTACCAGCTGTGCGCTCTTTTCCTAGCTTGTAAGTCTGCTCCACAGCTGTTCCCAGCAATAACAGATTTATGGGATTGCTGAACACAGTGCAGGTACATCAATAAAGACAGCAAACAATGACGTGCTTGCTCATACTACTCCATTTGAGTAACAGTTAAAAGGCTGTTTCATTTAATGGATCTGTTTATGTGTGTGTGTAACACTAAACGTGACTTTTCTGTGCCTTTTTTTACACAGGTCCTTGGGGAGATTTTAAATGTAGCTTTTTAAAAAAGCATCTGACAACATCTGCTGAGTTAATTTGGCTTCCTCTGTCTCCCATTTGAAATAATGGTGAGATTTCAATACAAAGCTCTAGTGATAAATACATTTTTTACAAACTAAGCAATGATGGAGGATGGGTGTGTGAGAGACCTCTAAATCTTCTGGAAGATCTACCTGTAACTGCCCAGCTGCTTACAAATCCTTCAGCCTTTGAGCAAGGAATAATTCAAACCTGGAAATAACATTTCACATCAAAACTTAGGGTTGTGGCTGTGGAACTCCCATACTGTTGTTGTGGAAGGTCTGCTCTAAGCAGGATTTGGCTGAGCTGAACAGCTCTTGGTTGCTGCCTCCTGGCCTCAGTGATGCTCCCAGTGCTGATGGTGATAGGCCAGGTTGTCACATGCTGAAGGAAAGCTGAGCTCTAGAAGCCACTTGCCAAAATACAGAGAAAAATTTATGACCAATGTGGATCAGTCAAATCTTTAAACTCATTGTAACTTAATTATAAAGCTGCTGAATTGTTTTCAATTGAAAAGGTTTTCCTCTGCATGAAGATCTCCTAAAATGTGACTGAGATTCCAGAAAATACATTTCATAGTGTTTTCTGCAGTCAGTATTTTCTTGTGTCAAGCTCACTGACATGACATTAGCACCAGTCATGTGATTTCTGTTAAGACACTTGATGTTGCCAGCTGGTATTTTGAAAATTAGCTTTTTTCTCATTTTAGAAAGTACTGCCTTTAAAAAATGCTACTGAAGAAAGATTTGAACAGTTCTACCTAAAAAAAATGTCTTGGGAATTTCTTTCTGTTTTATTTATTCACGATTTGGACAAATCTTTAAAGCAATTGAAGGTAAAGATGAACATGGCTGTTTCAATCAGGATTTAAGAAAATATTCCATGTTTATTTACTAAAATGTTTTTTAGTGAAACAGACTGAAATACTGAGAAATCCAAAGAAAGCTCTGTTTCCTGTCACATGTGGAACATGACCTTATGTCCCCTCCCCTATTCTTGCAAGTCAGACAAGAGAGGGAATGTAGGCATACACAGAGCAGGCAGCTTGCACAGGGCCTTGGTAAACCAAACTTACCTTTCCTTTTTTTTTTTTTTTTTTTTTTTTTTAAATAATATTAAGCATACAGTTAGAAAAGGATGGGACAGAGAATAAGGAATCTGATTATATATGGATGTCAATCAGTAATATTCTTGAAAAATTTCTGCAGATGGCATTCTGAGCCACATGGAACTGAAGGCAAGTTCCCAGAACCCCAACAGTTCTCCTACACGTAGATTTTAGCCTTCTATTTGTTGACCTATTTCAAGACATATTTTTACACAGTATTCTCTTAATCTGATTTTTATATTCAAGTTAGAACCTTATTCTAAAGAGCTGTAGAACATATATGCTCTTTCCTGAGGAGCATTGCACTGAGCCATCCATCACATATATTTAGGTTATCCATTTTCCATTTCAGACAGAAATTAGATGTCTTTTTATTTTTAATTCTTTTTCCCTCTGGTTACATTATTCTATTGCAATGATATTTTATAAGTCAGTCTTAGGAAGGCACAATGTTATTACGGCTCCTTCAACGTCATTTGCTTTAAATGGTATTAAGAAGTACATGGAAATATTATTCTGTGAGCTACTGTCAATTGGTTCCAGATGAAACATTGTTGTAGTTGCAATTTATTACATGAAGTGATCAATATGTAGTAAA
Organism: Anthoscopus minutus; assembly: GCA_013399455.1. NCBI lineage: Eukaryota > Metazoa > Chordata > Aves > Passeriformes > Paridae > Anthoscopus > Anthoscopus minutus. The sequence goes on along the minus strand of VWYI01049515.1, from coordinate 16,073 downwards.
TGGCTTTACCAGGTAGAGCCAGAATCTCTGTGAAAACACAACCAGCAGTATCACAGTCTGCAGAGCCCGCTGTCTGCACCTGGAAAAACACAACACTGGAGTTTTTCTTGGAATTGAGCTTTCACTCAGCAAACATTTCACCTTCCAAGGATTTTGCTGTTTAGTTTATTTTGGAAAAGGCAGGATGGCTCTGGAGAACTCAGGTGGCTGCTTCCTCTGGGCTGAGGACACAGCTGCCAAGTGGAGAAGGACCATTTTCTGATTAGAGTTTGCAATCAATGATAGGGGTAAAGGCAGGAGATAAACGCAACCAGCAGCTGATGCATGAGACAGCAGTGTGTGGTGACCATGGTCACTTTAATAAGCAGCATTTGCAATTGTCTACCATTTTTCAGACTTAGATACAAAATTTTTAGGAGACATTTGAAGGCAGTTTTGCAAATGGCTCAGAAGTAGTTGCTTTCAGCAAAATGGCTGGAGTAGGAATTAAATCGGAGGGCTTTGTAGGCAATTCAATGTTAGTATCATTAACAAACAATCATCTTTGAAATACCCCAAAAATAATTTGAATTTGCAAAATCAACTGATGTCTTTGCTAGCAGCTGTGTTGTGGGGATGAATTGCTTTCCCAAGGCTGGGGGAAGCAGAAAGGACTCTTGCTGTGCTGAGGGGATGTGGTAGGGAAAACCTTTGTGTTTCATTGCAGGTGTGGACTTCAAATATTTGCAAAAGTGAAGCTGTGGTGGTACTTCTTGTTTCACACAACACAAAAGGAAAAAGTAAATAATTTCTGCAGAGCTAAATGCTTCCATTGCAAAAAATCTAACATCTCAATAACCCGTGACTGTACCAGAAACCAAAGGCAAAGAGCAGGGAGAGATAGTGTGAAGCCTGTCATCAGCCTCCATAGGAAAGGCATCATGTTCCAAGCTAACAGTGGCCTTTTAACTTTGCTGGTATGTAAGGAAAATTCTTCCCTGATAATAGTCAAATTATGATTTCCTATCATTGAAAGGCAGGAGCTAATATGCATAACAAAGTGAGTTTCCCCTGCTCACTAGGACATCTGCCAGCACTGTGATCAAATTATGGCTTTCATTGGCCCACAGTCGGGAGCAAACTGCTTATACTTGATCAAAAGCACAGTCTGCTTGGGTGGAGATGCTTTAATTATTGGTGACAAATCTGACAAAAGCCCTTTGAAGTGACAGTCTCAGGATGCCTTGGTATTCATATATGGGGGAATGAATTGACTAATTACAGTAAGAAATAACCTCAACAATGAAACTGAAAGAGAAGGTGGAGGTCTGAGCCGCACTGAGTTGTGGGCAGCAGGTGTGAGGGTGACCAGGCAAGCATGACCTTCTGGGGCTAAGGACTGTGGGTGGGGAACAAGACATTTAGGGTAGATCAGTTGCCATAGCACGTGTCTGGCTTTATGATCTGGTTCTTGCTATGCAAAAGCAGCAGAGGGGCCAGCCCAAGAAGTTGCAGTGGACAGAATGGTGTTTCATAGTCGTGCCTTGCAAGATGTCCATCATGCGCCAGTCCCCAGCAGCAACCCCCAGCTCTCTTAGCCAAGCAGAGCCACAGCACAGGAAACCAATTCCATAGTGCTCTAAGGGATGGAAAAAACCAGCATAACTTCTACAGTTAAATTAAATGCCATCTTTTCACCTAATTAAATTCACAGCAAAGGTGGAAAGCAAAGGGAAAGGACAGCGGTAGTTAGGGTCTTGCTATACTTGGGGAAATCCCCCCATTTTGGGAGGTTTAGCTGCAAGGAAGGATTTATGATTAGTATGAGAATGCCTTCTCTCTCCAATCCTCCCTGCTTCCCTGGTAAACCAAAATCAGGCAGGCATCCTGAATTGTGGCCACAAGGCTCCTGTCTGGTAGTGGGTGTGGGTAGGACTAATTTCAAAGGGTGGAAGTTACGGCACCCAGATGGATTCTCCTTTGGCAGCAGATGAAAGCTGTGTGGTTTCAGAACAAAGAGCTCCACGTTTGCATGTAGGAAATTATGAGATCAGCTGAGCAATGTTATACAAGCCGGGGGGAAGCCTTAAAAGTTAAAAAAACCACATTATACTTGATTCATTCGGTAGTGGTGCTGACAGAGGCATTCTGTGCTAAATGAAGTAGTAATACAGCGCAGGTGAGAGCACTGGCCCAGGACAGCAGATTATACGTCTGCTACACTGTGGGATACCACTGCTACTAAAAAGAGGAGAAAAGTGCTCTGTTTTATAAAAAATACTATTTGAGGCTGTTAAGAAATGGGGGCTAGAATAAAATGCAAACAATGGTATCTGACACTAAAGTTGCGTCAGATAACCAGTAATAATTTGGTACCTTTTCTCAGTTTGGCTGGATTTGCGTGCTGGGAGCTGACTTGGAAGGACTGAGCTGGCATCAAGTGTTTCCTTATGCTTCATGGCTCCTGTGCATGATCCTCTTGAGAACACCTGAGTCAAATCAAGATTCCCATGGCAGTGGCAGTTGAGAACAGCTTTTAGATCTGGGCTCTCAGAAAAATCCATTCTGTGCTGTATGTAATTCCTCATCCATGAGTTTATAAACGTTCCTCATGCTGCCTCACCTCTGGTCCACCCCAGGCTGCTGTCAGGGCTGTTCCTCACCCTCTGTCCCTCGCTGCTGGTGAGAGCTGTGCTCTTTTCCCAGAGGCAGCATCAGTTTCAGGTCTGGCTGGGAAGGAATGGGCTGGAGCCAGCTGGGTGCATCACAGGGTCTCTCTTCTCACAGTGGCTGCTCCTTTAAGGAAAGCCATAATTTGCACCATACCTGATGCCTTGAGTTTTTGGGTTTTCTGTTCTGCATTGGTGTGTGGCTTTTTATTCAGGGTTACTAGGATCTTTTCACAGGGTGATGAAGATACAACGATCCTGCTCCAATTGGGAGCTCAAGGACATTTTTTCCAAAATTCAGGCTCAAAGTATCAACAACGTGGAAAGAGGAGAGTAGCCAGGTGGGACTCCTATATGCAAATGGACCCAAACATATAAAAATGTGTGAGCTCAGAACTAGGCCCTCCTTTGCCTCCATTTTGGAGCCATCCAGACAGAGCTCCGATTTGTAACACTGCCCGGCCGTGGCCTTTGGAGGCCTCAGTATATATCCTTTATTCTCCTTAACTCCATCTAGCCTCTATTCCAGATCCTCCAGGTATCACACCTGACATGGATCTTCTCCTGGCCACCCCGCTACCATCAGGCCCAGGCTCCTTGTCCGACCTGGCCACTCTGCCCTGCTCCTGCCATTGCTGGGGCCAGGACTGGTGTGGCCCCTGTGTAAACTGGCACCCAGCGGGTAGGTTTGCCTTCTTCAGACATTTCCCTCCAGACAAACATGGAATGAAAATGGTGCTGGGGAAACAACGAGGCCCAGCCCAGGCAAGAGGGCCCTCAGGGCCTGGGGCAGCTCCTTGGGGTTCCCACTACTGTGGGGGATGAGGAGAATTTGTTTCCAACCTCACTTTGGGGATTTTGGTACAGGCCCTGGTGGCCACACCACATTTTTAAGGGTTTCACTGGGCTGCCCACGGCACCTGCTTGAGGAGCAGGAGGGTTGTTAAGGAGCCCAAGGGGCCATGACATTGCTGTGCATCAGCAGCCAGGTCTAATGCAGTGCTCCTACACTTTCCTGAGGTCTGAAGCAAACTGGTCAATAAATACATGGATTTGGGGATCTCTGGCAGGAGCCAGCAATCTCCAGACCTGGGCCAGGCTGCAGGCTCACACCTTGGCGAGCTGGTGGGTGATGGAGGGCTTGAGTTGATGAATTTCTCCCATTGGTCCTTGTGTATGTTGAAGGGGAAAGAAGGTGAAGAGATTCATGAATAATTAAACTCTGAGACAGAAGAACATACATAATGCATGATAAATTAGTCCAAGTGCAGCAGAGGAAGTATTGGTAAAGTTTGTTTCAACAAGCAGAAAATGGGATGTGACAAGGTATTGAGGCTAAAACAGCTGTTTTCTAAAGTTTTTCATTTATTTATATAGATTTCCTCCCCCTCACAGTTAAGGGTCAGCCTAAAGTGGGACAGAAATCAGCAACTGAGATGAAAACCAGGTTTGGCTCCTGCTGGGTTCAGCACTTTCCCTGCCTGGAAGATCTCCCTCCTTACTTAGTGACTTCTTCCCTTTCTGGTAATCTGATGCAATATTTCCTGCCCAGTAACTTGGGCTGCTGTTTGATTGCAGCTAAGGGTAAGGTACTGCTCTTAATTCCATGGAAACAGAGAGGCCCATGTTGACTCACTCTAGCCTTTTCTGATCCCAGATTTCCTAAATGTTTTCTTTCTTCTAAACTGTATTTCCTGTTACAACATAAATTATTTATAAGATGCTACATTCGTTACAGATGGTAATGAGGCTGCCAAGTAGAGGGCATTGACTCTATACTGCAGTGTCAAACTGATTTAAAGGAGGGGTGTGTGTGTAAATAAAAACCCAGTCTTTCCTTTTATTGAACAAATCCAGCAGATCTGTTCAAATTCACTTTCCCCATAAATAACACTAAAGGCCAAAAGCTGCATTATTAGACTTGCAGAGTTGCTTCATCTGAATCTGAGCTCTGAGCAACATGACTTGTTTCTTTTTTTCCCCAGCGGTGAATCACTTAAGGTCTCCTTTCCTGTGTTAATGAATAAGTTAGGTATCTGCCATGATAGATCACAGGACACCACACACAGAAGGTGTTTATTACATGGACCTGTCACACAAAACCCCCAGCTTTGACAGAGCTGGTTTCATTCCTTTTGCTCATCACAGGCTGCTCATGGAGTAGTGCAGCAACCTGGAGCTGAGCACTGCAACATCAATTCTTTGATCTTGTCTCTCCTTCCACATTCTACTCATTCCAAAGCGGTCTTCTCCCTCAAAGCAAGGGCCACTGAGTGCTGTGCCTGCTGACCTGCCTGCTCCAAGAGAGGGTAACTCACTTCTCACAGGGGTAGACAATTCACAGGAAAATAATTTTCTGTTACTTGCTTGCAGGCTGCTTTTTTTTGTACACTAGGACCAATGCCTGTTTTCAGGCACATATTGCACTTGGATTTTGCCGTGTTTCTGGAGTCCTGACAACAGGGACTGCTTAGAATTGAGGTGGGTGAAAAAATAGTCTGAGCTCTTCTGATTGTTTTAAATTTTTTTCATATATATGGCCTTTCAGCACTCCTTACTAGAAAAGGTGAAACTACAGAAAGTCATAGCATCCTGCTGTCCTTTGTGATCAAAGTAGGTATGAAGGGTTGGTTGCATGTAAAACAGTTTTCTCCCAAAATTCAATACATTCTCTTTGAACTCTGAAGTCATCTATGTATTAAAAAAAAAGTATTGAAGAACTGTGCAAATACTGAGCCCATAAAACATACAGAAAAACAGAATACTGCTGTTAAAAGGTTAAGACTGCACAACCCCCTCACGGATGCCAGCTGCATGTCCAGGTGCTGGAAGAGATGGGGAAGAGGGAAGCAGCTTTTCATCTTGTGTTACAGAGAAGCCCAAAGCAGATTTAACAGCCTTAGCTCTAACTACAAAGATATGCTTCAGTTCCTTGAAGTGTCACAGGCTTCTGCATGCTGCTGGGTTATCCTAGTAAGAAAGTGATGTAACTTTCCTAGAAGAAACACTCTAATTCACAAAGCTCACAAAGGATAAATGTGCTAAAGAGAGTAAAAATGGGCTATGGCTAGGCAAAGCACAAGCATGCTATGGAAACTCCTCACTAGGCAGGTTCAGCAGATGAGCAGGCTTCTGCTTTTTTTTCTTTTTTCTCTCTTTTTTTTTTTTGGTGTGTGTGTAGGGTTTTTCCCCTTCAGCTGTTGCAATGACTCACTGATTTGCATGGCTACTCTTGTTATGGATTCTGAAAAGCTTTGAGTACACAATTCAGTTGATGAAATGCCCTGTCAGCCATCTCCAATTCAGCTAGATTTTTTTTCTTTCTCTTCCTTCTCCCTCCTAGTGCCTTAATCTAGATAGGCCTTACCACTTTAAAACTAAAGTGGGACACAAGGGTGTGGGAGAGAGAAAAGGAAAATTTCTGAGCTCCCTGCCCTGTTCCAAATTAATTAGAGCCCAAACTACCTCAAATATGTGTAGAAAGCAGCTTAGAAAATGTTCTCTATTACTACATTTAAATCCTGGAACTAAAGTTTATGATGAATGATAAATGAAACTGCACCAACCAGTGCCTCTCTGTGCAGTTTCTCACTCTAAACACATAGGAGAAGAAAATGTATGTGCCCACCAGTTTTTTAGCACAACTCCCACTGGTCCCAGCCTAAATCAACCCAATGCTTGCTAGAGGGATGGGACACCAAGCACAGCTCCCTGGCTGACTGATTTTTTTTTTCAGCTGTGTGAAAATGAAGGAGTTTCTGGAGGCAGGCTGCTCTGGGAGCCTACTTGGCATCCCCCCCTTTTGTATGTCACTGGTATGGGTCCTGGCCTGCTGATGGCTTTGTGGTCTCTTGCTCCTGGAGGTAAGGGGGCTCCTCACCTGCTGTCAAGTGTCCCTTGGTTTCCTTAAGCCAGCTGCTCTAAAGAAGTGTATGTCTGACTTGGCTGCCTCTCTCAAAGGCACTGTTTTCTGAAGTTAATGCTTGACAGCCCTGTTTGCAAGAGCCAAGGCCCTGCTTGAGGGAGTATATACTTGCCTTCAAGTTGATGTGTGCTGCCTGCCCAACACTGCCCTTGAATGGACAATATAGCAACATACCATGGCTCCAAATGGAACCCTGTGTTTTCCAGAGATAGCAGAAGATCCCCAGCTGGAAGAAAATGCTGTGTGAATTGACATGGGTCTATGCCAATTTACATCAAAGGAAAATCCAGATCATAAATGCTTGCACATGCAGTTTTTCAAGATCAGACTACAGGCTGCTGAATTCAGTTAGACTATGCCTCTGTGCTGCCTGATTTTAGCATAGTGTGGCTTTTGAGGAGCCTCTTTTCCAGTTCCTCCAGCCTTCAGAGCTCTGGGGGAAACATCTTTGGCTTGTTGTCCTCCAAATAGCTCTAGTGCCAGCACGAAAGGAGAGGTTTCATATAAATATGTAGAAAGAGAGCAGAGGTCTCACATAAATATGTAAAAGCATATCCATATAAACCAGGAGATTAAAGGCCACGTGCCATGGCACGTGAAAATGAAAAAGTTATTGGTAATGATAGATGTGCTGACCCTATTCTAATATCTAATTTATTCTAATTTCCAGTCTTCATACTCAATCTTTTTTCCTTATCATTTGCTTTTCCATTAAGAATCCCTTCCCATTTCAAGGTGCAGTGTAGCTTTTTGAAAAGTGTTAACCTTCCAAAGGGCTGTCTGCACTACAGACAACTTTGTCTTCCAGTACATGTAGGTGAGGGTATGTACCATTCCTGGTGAAGACTGGATGGTATTTGCTTTTCTTTTGTGGCAGGAGACTGAAAGAAACGTTGCTGAGAACATGGGATTTCACCTGGGCTGCCCTCAGATTGAGTGGCAACTCAGCTTTGCAGATAGAGCACCTTGGTGTAAAACTTCTGTGGGAACAAATCCAGATAGTTTTAACCTCATGGAGGCTGGGGGAGGTAAATGCCAGCAAAGCAGTAAAATAGTGTGCAGAGACCACCTGTGCTTTTTGCCTACTAAGATTTTATGGCAAAAAGGTGTCATCTGCTGTTAAAATATGTGTTTTCAGACTCATAGCGCCTATACGCCTGTTCTTATTCAAATTCTTAATTTACAAGTAAAGACCTCCAAAGGCCTTTCTTGACTTGCTTTCATGCATAACTGTCACAAATGCCTTGTCACCTTTAGGATTTACTGTTGGTTAGATAACACATAGTAAGACTGATTTTTTTTGGCCGGCTTTTTTTGTTTTTCCAAGGAAAGGCAAGCCCTAAGGATCCTGGGATGTCAATGCTCCGCTGTGAAACGTTTTTGCACACTCTGATATTTTGCTGCTGCTGTAGGACTGGCAGGGTGAAATCAAGGGCTCCTCTGAATGACAATGAAGTCCAGGACAAACACGTGGGGCTGAGGACAGGATGGCTTCCTGCAGCCACTGCAGCAGGTCTAGCTCTGGAGGATGAAATAGGGGTAAGGTTTTACAGTCTCCACACTTCCCACCGTGAACAGTCTGTCTTTGAGTGAAGCAACATTGTGTGAGCAATAATTCCCAGCGGCCCACAGAAATCTAGGTCTGCTGTGGAACCCCTCTAGCAGCATGAATCCATGGCTCCAAATGCCACTGTATCGCTTCCCAGCTCATGATGCACCTGCCTAATTCCTTTACCCTTGTCAGTGTTCAGAATAGCTGTGCACCCATTTTAGCCAAGTGCAAGCCCTTTTTCATGCAGGATGACTGTGTACAGCAGCACAGGCAGGGGGGGAAGCTGGATTTTTGAAGACCAGACCCTCAGCACGGGGCAAAATGCTCGCCTGCACTCTGATGCTGATTTTCTCCTTTATTGGCTGCTCCTGAGGCTGCAGCCGAAGGAACAGTCTCCTGTGGAACGGCAGCTTTAGACAATTTTATTGGCTGATGAATCTGATCTTGCCTGGCCACCTTCCAGAAACACTGACTTGCCCGAGATGAGAGTGAGAGGAAGGTTGCTCTGCGTGGGGCTCTAAAGCAATTGTTTTGAGACCAACGTAGCACCCATGCCTTGCTGCACGGTGAGTATAGAGAGACAGGTCCGTATAGCCACGTCTATATGTGTAAAGTGCTTTGTGATCTAATTGCTGACACAATTAAATGTGCGGCTCCTGTGGACTGTGTCTCGTTTGCTGCCTAATTATGTGAAAATGTACTTGGTAAATGGCTTGTTGTCACAAAATGCTCGATTAACTGTTGCAATGATCTAAGTTAAAACATTGTGTTTGTGTCCTACTCTGGTTATTTCCTGCGCTGTAAGACATTGATTTAAGCTTTTAGCCATGAGAGAGCAAAATGCAGCTGCAAGATGTTGATATAAAAGCGTTTTCTTTGGTTTTATTATTTTGCTAGTGGAAACTCAAAATACCAGAGCTGCTTGCTAATATTTGCTTAAGTCTTGTAAAAATTGCTGATCAAGCTTGCCCTTTCTTTTCTTTTTTAAGTGCAACTTCTGTGAAGTTTGATGTTATGGATCGTTTTGCAAGTTGTGCTTTGCCACAGAGCAAAAATAGGGCAGAGTAAAGAAAATGAATGTTTTTAATGTAGCCCCCCAAGTGTGTGGTGCTCAAAGTGGAAGGATACTGCATTGCACCTACATCAGTTGCAAACAGCTCTACAGATAAATATTTCAGAAGAGCCCCAGAAATATTGCTACCCAAGGAACTGATGGTTGACCAGCAGCACTGGAACAGAATGAAGGAATGCAGCTTTTTAGACTGCAGCAGTCCTATAATATACAAAGATGCAGCTAATCCTGAGAGTGCATCATACCTGCTGCTTCAAAAATGATACTAAATAACCTGAGATTCACTCTAACAATCTGCAGTGCCCCTGATACTTGGAGTGGAGTTTGAAAATGTGCATTTTTGACAGCTTTGGGAAACAGCATTTTATCACTGTACTTGTTCAAAATACCTCTCTCTAATATTTCATAGGGTATTTTTTTAGGAGAGGTGATGCAGGAAGTGGGGTGTCAGTGTTTTCTGCAAACAGATCCCTGCTGAACATAGTGCAGGGGCAATATATCTTCCTCAGAGCTAAGCTAAAGCATTAAATTAAATCTGAATAAAGCTATACATAGTCCCCAAAGATTTCCCAAGCTAGAACTTTGCATTCTCTTGGGCTGTGTGTAGTACAACTGTTGATGGCAATAATGCTTTTCTTTATTCTTCTTCCTGAGGGCCAAGAAGGAATCTGAGCAGCTTCATGATTTGCCTAGGCTGGAATAGCTTTGCAGTACCATACTGACCTGGGATGCAATGGGTTCCTTAGGGAGTCAGAAATGGGTGGCATGGGGCTGCCATCTCTTGGAATCACCTGCACCACCGCTGCCTTTCCAAGCTGTGTTAAGTTTTGAGCACTGTGCAAAGAGGAGAATGGGAGGGCCAAGTTTGTATGTGCAGGAGAGACATGAACACCGATTTGCAGCTGTAAGGAGTCTCCCCGTTATGTCTGAGTGAGGAAGAGGAGAGGCCCCATTTGATGAAATTCTATCTCTGCTTCAGCTTAGAAGGACTTGTTGAACTGGCTCCCATGAGAAGTGGAATGGTAGTCCATGAAGTCATGTGAGACTGTTACCACTGAGCTTATGAGAGTGAAGTAGGACTTTGTATCAACAAGAAATGATGCGGCAAATATTGTTTCGTATGACTTTTGTGCAATTGTGCCAGGTAGCACTGACAAACTTTAGTTCTGGGTCTTCTAAACATCTGTTTGACCCTGAAAATAGTCCAAACTACATTTCTCCTTGTTCCTGTGTTTCTGCACCATTCCTGCTCTCCTGTTCTTGCTTCTAAGGGAGCCATGGGAAGCCAACATTCATACTCACTGGATTTCAAACGTCTCTTCTAGAAATCACAGGCTCTGTCATTATATGGAAGATGAGGCTGTTTTATACCTAGTTTTATTGATGTGTTTGTGGTTTCCTGTGATTTTCTTGTGGAATCTGAAATAGAGCTTACTTCAGGTTAAGATTTAACAAACGTGCAAAACATAGTATTGACATATCAGCTTATACCTGTTTGTCCTCCTGGAGGAGTTTTTTGTATTAATGTCAGACATGCATCTGTTAAGCTGCAGTCTATGGCTGTTATAGCTGTAATACTGAAAAAGGAAACTAAAGGGGAGGAAACTGTGTGTGAAGATGTGAATTTTGCTGGTTTTAGATTTAAATGAGATGCATTGAAGGTAACCCATGGTAGAAATGGAGCTTTGCCACTAAGTAGGATGCAATTTATTTGGGGGGGAAAGAGTGATTCTCTTGATTCACCAAAGGAGTTTTTGAAACCCTGTTACTACTGTACTGCTGGTGTGTTCCAGCAAAATAGTAACCATGGAAGAGCTGAATACAGGCTGCATACTTATTTTTGAGCCTTTTGAGCCTGTGGCACATCACTCTATGTGCCACAACAGGCAAAATGTTGGTGATTTTTGTCACTGTCAGGCCAAGGTAGGAACAGCCTCACTTTGGGCATCAGTGGAATGGATACCCAAGGAGCTCTTCTTGTGCCTGAGCTGTGTTGGTGGTGTCTGTGAGCAGCTTCCAAGGAAGCAAGGGTGGCCCAGAGGCCTGGGGTAGGGCAGGGGATAAGGATCAGTCATCATGGGATGAATTGCCCTTTCCTGACCTGGTCCTCAGCTTGTAGCAGTGGGAAGGCCATGATTGCAGCCAGCCTCAAAACAGAACAGCAGGTTCTATTTTGCCATTTCAGATTTCCTGTTCTGCTGTAAGTCTAGTGTGATGCTTTGTACTCCATTTGCCTCCCTGTGCCTTGTAAATGTTGGAATTTATCAGTCTTTTTGGAGCAGATAAAAGGTCAATTCTAGACCTTTTACTTTGAAGGGAGACAGTGGAAAAAAGTAGAAAGAGGAGGCAACTAAAAATATAATGCTTGTGATCTTTGTTAATGATTATATTTGGCAATTCTGTAGAAATGAAATCAAGAGAAAACTATGATTCTTTGACTTAAGAAAGCATTTATCTAGAAATGTTTTGTTTTTAGATTAAGACCTGAGTTAAGAAAGTGGAAATACATTAACTTGTATTTTGACAGTTTAAAATAGCTTCTATGCAATGCTCTTACAGCATGTTCATTTAGAATGTGGACTTGCAAATTGCAGTAGTATTTTAAAACACTTGGAATTCAGAATGACATGTAAACTGTCTGCAGTGATTTTATTTTTATCTTGGGTTTGTTGGCTAGCTTGGATGGGAATTTTTACTTCTATATATGTATATAAACATAATCCCATTAACATGTACGTAAGTAGGAAGCTGATAGGCAATATGCTTTCATATATACCAGCATGTTATTGAGTCATAACATGAAATATTTACTCTCAATATCCATGTGTAAACCTAACATGCTGTGGATTCATGCTAGGAGTAATAAGACAAAAAACTGTTTATGTTCTGTGATACAGATAGCCAGATCAACAGTGGGAGTGAAAACTGGAATTGTTCTGTTTCAATTACAGCCTGACAAATGGTGCATTCATTTTTCATTGTTAATAAAGAGCCCATATGGCATCCTTTGATCACATGCTCTGCAGCTTCTGCAACAGTAAGGCATTTATTTTCAGGGAATACAGAACCTAACTTTTGATCTGGGCTTTCTGAGCAAAATATTATCTTGAGTAAGGGAAGTACCAAGAGAAGGTACCCTGGATAGCTCAGTTTTCCAGTCTGAAGGCTTGGAGCATGCTGCACCCACCTCAGCAGCGGAGCCAGCAGCCTCCTCACATTCCAGATCACACTGGATAAAACCAGGAAGGCTCTTTCACCATTAGAAAATTCCATTCTTTTACAGAATATGTGAGGATGGCTTTTCAATGGTGTACACTCCAGATTACAGGATGAGTGGCATGCAGGGATAGAGAAAAACTAACCAAAGAACTTTGGAAAGCAATGCAAAGCAAAATTAGGATTTCTTTGTGTGTGAGAATACACATCACCAAAAAACCCACCAGCCTGACACACACATCTCTTGGAATAAAGATGACCTATTTGCTTTTAATCACATTATATATCATACCTTTTCGATGCAAAACTGAAATCCATAGCCAGGACATGAGCTGGAGACATTCAGGAACATCTCCATGGAAATACCATCTTGAAAAGCAAAGCTTGCTGAAGTTCGCTTATTCTTATCTGCAGAGCACTGCAGTCTGGGAGAAAACAGGAGCT
>VWYI01049509.1:4502-49165 GCA_013399455.1 Anthoscopus minutus | reverse complement strand
ATAAAATTCGCACAACCGAAACTCCTGCTTTGAAAGCCTAGAAGAGAAAGAACAAGTTAAATCTGTGTTTAATTGCCTATGGGACTGATCCACTTGTATCTAATACCTGTTGAACAATCAAATCCAGTTCAGTTTTGGACCAGATTTCTGTTGTGTATGCCATGAACACCTGTGTTGTACATACCAAAAAAGTCCTTACTCTACACCAATCAAAATTTTAAAGTTACAGTAGAACTAATTATTTTTCACTAATGTGGAATCCTGATTTAAGTAAATCATTTGGTAAACAAAGAAAAACCAACCAACCAACCAAACAGAAAAGGCACTTACTCTCCTCAACCTCCCCCCAAGAAACCCACCAAAACCCAACACACTGCAGTCATTGCTTTGTACTGCAATGTTTGCTTACTTTGAGAAGTACAATCTAATTTTAATAATTTATGTTGCTTGGTGGTTCCTACTAAGTGTAATACAGAATTTTACTGATTCACTGTAAAGCAGGGGACATCTCAACAATTCAAATGACAAACAAACTGCAACATTTTCTGTATCTGGAAACCATTATGTCACTAACCTGGAAAGTCACTAGTTTGACAACAGATACTAAACAAGTATTTAGAAGCTGCAGTTATACCTTCCTTACAATCACACATGCCTCATCTCTCCCTGCATATACCCCACCAGAGGGGTAAAGATTAGATAAAATATGACAAGAAGATAATGTTCACTAATCATTCTGAACCAAAAAGCATGACAGCACTATGGCCCTTGAGACAATAAGCAATCAGAAAAAAAAGTAATTTACTCAGTTACTGATGGCTTTAAGATCAAATTAGTAGTGGGATCCAAAGCATATAATTCAGAAACTAACAGGCATAAATATAATAATATAAAACAAGCTGGGAAATTGAAGCTGAGTGGATTGCATTCCATGTAGACTGAAAAAAGCAGAAGACATTTCCAAAAAAATGAAATTAAACCTTTGCATTTTCTGCACAACAACTTTCTTTCCAGTAGCATTCCAGATTGAAATCACCTGCAAGGAGGTGTGTTTGTCCATCCATCCCACTTCTCTATTTTTTTATGCTCAGAAGCCCTTATTGGTTGAGAATTTTACTTTTACTTACTTTACTTCCATATGGAAACCAGGAAGAACAAGTGATTTTTTAAAACACTACTTCTAATATGCCACTTTTTAGGCTGCTGAAACACACAGACAAAAGCCTTTCCTCAAAGAAGGGTGCCACTACACACTGTTGGATATAAACAGTGTGTTTGTGGATATGTGTTGTTGGATATGTTCCTGTGTTAAAATTCACAGGGTGAAGCAAAGAAAATGGCAGAAGAAGGCTTAACTGAGACCAAAGGAATCTGTTCTTCCCTGCAATAAGTGCAGTGAATCCATCAGCATTTTGCAAACAAAAAATTCACCCCTAGATTAAACCCAGAAGAACACCAAAGCTGTAACATGTGAGCCTGCAACACAAACAGGATGGATCCTTATTTACCACATGTGAATTCAGGGTAGAAATTTATGAAAAATCACTTTTGCTTGCAGTATTCATTCTCTTCTCTCTTTTACCTTCAGCTTCCCCCCCTATCTACATGCTTCATTTTGCCCTCTTAATTACACACTTACTTTCCCTAAGCTGGTTAGAATATTTTGTTTATTACATTGGCTCCATGTAACTTGCACAGTTCTAGTGTTGAATGATGCCTCTACTCAACTTTCTTCAGTAACTGCTTCTAGCCTCCATCGCTCTGCATATTTTCCAATATGTCCTGTCTGCTCCTGGGAAGGAAGGAAGACACAAACTCACCTTTATTCCACCTTTGCCAATCAAAGTGTGACTGAGGTGCACTGGAGAAAGGGTTCAGAATTAAAACTGAATTAAGATTATCTGAATGAGGACAAAAATCATCATGAGATCTGTTATGAGCCAATGAGAAACCTGCAGACCAATTGAGGTGCAAGGGTTATGTGGAACACACATACCCTTGCTGTTGGTGGGAACTGCTATGCTAGGAATGCGTTCCAGTATAATCCAATGAGACTCATCAAAGGGAAACAGTGTCATTTGCTCACTAGGGCTAGTTTTGATTACTTCTTCCCTAAGCTCCACTGGAACAAGTATCAAAGTGAAAGCTCACATTCCTTCCATTGTCAGTAATGGAACTGCTCCTGGTGGCTTTTTGCTAGCCATGTATGTAGGCAATAAGAGACCTCCAAGCCAGCTAACAGAGTACATAAAAACTCTCTACATTTAAAATATTCAGCTTGCTCAACAAAGAATGCACCTTGATTAGTAGAGTCTATTAAATTTCACCTACTTAACTTTGCAGCTTGATTAGTGAAGTATGTGGCTTAATCAGCACAGCATGGAACTCATGACAACACGCACCTCCTAAAACTGAAACTGTTGGTAGAACCCAACAGAATCCCCAGCACGTGTCTCTGTGTAAGGCAGAGGATTCAGAGCAGGCTCCTAGGTCTGTAAATGAACAATTAGGCGTTCAATTCCTGCAGCAGCCTCGTGGCTTTGTGAGGTGTAGGATTCAGGCTGTAAAGTTTCACCTGTCCAGTGACTGGAGTGGGCAGGCAGCAGTCAGCTTCTTTCACTGCAAAACCAAGCAGCATCATCATCAGCAATTCTGCTCCCTGTGACCACAGATCCCTTTACTCATCCATGGCAATACGCAGCCAAATCCAGTTTTCAGTATTTAGCTGTTAGGACACCTGAGATAGGATCATTGGCCATCCAAAATACAGTTTTATTATCCCAGGGATATTACGTGGAGTACTTGAAGACAGCAAGTGTGTCAGCAGTTGAGGTAAATTATTATTAAAATTTTCACATTGTCTAGATGGGGTTCAACTGTACACATATAGGATGTGGAGACATTTCAGGCAGGAGCAAATCTGGGATTTTAATCTATACCAAAGTTGAAGATTTTTCAGGCACAGTGTTTTGGCCTGGACTGCTTTGCTGTCTAGAAATAAACTGACATAATTAAGAAGTACCTTTACTTTTGATAGAATATAACTATATGTTCTGTCCCTAGACTACAAGGAATGCAGTCATCGCTGTATCTTGCTGTAGCTATGACTCTACACAGAATTTCCTTAATGATCTTGCCCCATGCAGTGGTTATCCTATATGCTGTGAACACATGAGATGAACTCACAGTGCTGTTATTTATGGTAGAGATTCTAAGACTGCTGCAGTTAATGGAAACATTGTGTGTTGTCTACAAAGGAGTTTTGCAAAATATGTGGCATTTGCCAGAGCATAAATCTTACCAACAGAGGTACCTGTACTTATATGATTCTTAACCCACATCCTTCCTTTAGTTACTACACGGTCACCAAGAAAAATAAAAGCACATACATATTTCAAACTCCCAGATACTCAGCTGTTTCTCAGCAGAACTGGATGCCATTCCCATCGCAGCAAACCTAGAGCTATTAATAAGTAAGGTTTTGACCTGGAAATTTTTGCAACACTTGGAAAAAATATGGTATCAAACTACAACAATTGTCAGGCAAGTAATGTACAGAGATTTGCATTTACATAACCTTTGTACCAAAAAAAAACCAAAACTCAAACCAAAATGAAAACCAAAAACAAATGAACAAACAAAAACAAAACAAAAAAAAAGCCAAGGGAAAAAACCCCAAAACAAATAAACAAACCAAACCCAAGATCTATTATTTCTAATTCCTCTGAACATTTCACATTACTAAGAAAAACAAAGCATTGAACTTTGATTGCTGAGGTTTCATCTTATAGCTCCCAGTCAGCAAATACAAATACACAAAAACCTCAGTCTTTCACTAAAAAAGCCAACCCTCAGGTAAGACTGAACAAAACCTGTACCAAACTAAACTACACACCTAAAATCCCAGGGCAATGATGGAAATATGCCAGCATCAATTCAGACCTGCTTCTGAGAGGTGACACCAGTAGGAACAAGAAAGATAAAGGCTTCACAGTTTGAGAATCAGGACTTCTGCAGCCAACACAGAAGTCCAAAGGTGGATTTTCCCTCTGCATCCTTTCTATCACAGCTTTCTAGACTGGGATACACATTGTATCCTGTTTCTGGAACTAGTTCAAAGGCGTATTTAGAAGCCCCGTGTTTGTGCATTAGTCACTACATTAGGTCCACTTCTGCTATGAAATTCCATTGGAAAAAGCTTCAGTACTCTCACACCATTTCACTCTAACCACGCAGTCCCTGTGCCAGCTGGTGGTACTGTCCCTGTTGTCCATTGCTGGACATCTATGCAAACATTTCAGGCACAGCTCTGAGAAAATGTAGTAAAAACTGCTATATTTTCAAAGTGCTGTCTATTTTAGACATCTTAGTTCAAAAAAGAGTAATGTCATATTTTTAGAATCCATATTTTAATTAAAAGTATTTTCTTATTGAACATTCTAATTGGAGTAGCAAATTAAAAGAAACAGTGTTCCACTGATCACTTCCTGGTATGATAAAGGCTTATATGTTAAGCTTTCATTCTAGGAATTCAAGAAGGAGAACTTGCAATAAAACCTCAAGTGTATTTAATATTAGATTGAGTAGAGACGGAAAACTCATTAGGTATATGTTCTTACTGAATTCAGAACACTACTGTCTACAGCATTCCCAATTCAGAAGACTCAAAACTTAGTCTAAAAATGTTAGTACTCTAACAGAGCAAAGTAATCCACAGGACAGCTGTTTTAGTAGCTATGACTATAGATGAGAAGTTTTAACCTGTATTTTTAATCATACCCCTTTTACACCATGCCCTGTTCCTAGTTATATGACTCAGTGAAGAGTGTTCTTCACTGTTCTTTTAATTTGGCAGCCAGGGGAGCTTGCATAAATCTTTGGTCATTCTGCATGTTAAGGAAAGCATTGCTGTGAAAAGATCAATATAATAGCATTATTTGAAGGACATTACATAGCCTATTTGAAACATCACCAGCTGTTCCCTGTCTGTTCCTGAAATGACAGACACTAAAACAGAAAGTATCTTATAAATTATGTTGTAATAAGGCATAAATACTAACCTAGCAATCATGTATCTCTATGGTTTACCATAGATGCAGAACTTTTTTACTAGATTTTACATAGATACTAGAAAAAAGTTTGAAAGTTAATCTTGTTTAGTGCACATGCTGAATTTAAAATTAATTGTGGGTATGTTGTTTGGCAATATCCTTCACTTTTAACCTAGTGTCCAAGATGAAGCTTTGGAAAATGTAGCAAATTTCAGCAAGCTGCTCTTTACATATTCCCTGGAAATCTGCTGTTTCTGTGAGCAATGTGCAGATGTCATTGCCACACATTAGCCCAGGACTAATCAAGATTTAGAGGTTATTCTGAGCACTCTTTTCCTGAAAAGAGGCCCAAGTGGTATTTAGAAGCCCTGTCAGCTATGAAAATGAAGACCTAACACAACAATAAGATCAGCTCAGTTCTAAGGCAGAACTAGACCAAGAAACATCTACGAGTATTTCTTGGTTTGCTTCAACCTAATCTCTTCCTTATTAAAAACAAAACATAAAAATAACCTCAAACTACAAACAAACAAACAAAAACACCCAAACACTCACAAAAAAATCCACTTAAACATCTGGTCTATTTTACCAAGCTTTTCCTCACAGCAGTAACACAGGAGTCACAAGAAGCAGGGATAAGTACCCAACAATACTGAACATCATCCAACCATGATTATTGTCTAGATGCAGCAGAACAGGGGAGAGAAGGGAGCTGGGAAAGTGAGAAGCTAGGGATGATGACAACAGAAACTTGGTTAGGAGCTCATGTATATTCAAGATTTTTCAGATATTTTCTCTCCCACAGGTACTTCCCTTCCTTTTCAAGGGAAAAGCTGCAGTAACACAGAATCCACCATGTGGTGTCTGTTAGCAAATGTTGACTTTTTCATGGCAACCGGTGTAGGTACATCTAGATTGTGTATTTAAACATCACAGTTTTGTTTTCATTTCTTGCAAGAAGCATTTGACTGAGGTTAATGTTTTATATCAACAGAGTAAAAATAGCTAATTCTGGGCCCAAAGGTCATACACATCAGCACAACTTGAGTTCTGAAGTGCTTTTAACCTTGATTTTTCCTTGTATGCCAGGTCCTTTAAAATATACAACACATTTAACCCCGTCTCACAAGCAAAGGAAAAAAAAACCAAAGAAACTAAAGATGCTTTCACTGTCTTTGGAAGACAATAATCATTTGACAATCAGAGAGATCTGATTGTATTTGAGACAGTACTTGCCAGGAAATACATGAGATAAATGCAATTCTTTTTAGAGGAAGATGTACAAATCAGAACAGTAGACAGGAAAGATAAAAAAAAAAAAGAAAGAAAGACACCTTCTCCATCTGATTCATTAGATTTTTGGCACCCCAATTAAGTTCTGACAAGCTAGTATTCCAGGCACAGTAAAATATTGTTGTTCCACTAGGCTTGCTCCAATGTTTAGTCATAAGATCCATACAATAATAACAGAACAGTGGCCTATCTTGACCAACAGTACATTAGTTATTATCTGCAGCACAAACACCTACCACTTTATACTAACATTTTGGCAGTTAATCTAAACATAGCACTTAAAGCTACATCATAATTTTGAGATCTAACTGGGTCATTTTCCTTCCAGCTGGCACCAGTAAAAAGTATTTTATAACAAAAAAGTAAATGAAACTTTTTTACAAGGGCTTTTTTTTTCCCCTGCTCTTTAATGGCAGGAGCACAAGTATGATTTCAAGCACACACGACACATTTTTCAAGGTCTGTTCGTGGTGATGCTAAGTGAGTGAATTACAATAAGATTTATTGTGCAGGGCTGGATGTCTGATTTTCCATACACTGCTGGGAGCTTCAGTTGGCGGGAGCTAACAGAGGCGCCTATTATGCACAGCCTGGTTCAAACTGCGGGTTTGGTGCAAACTCTCGGGCACAGGAGCTTACTGCACATGCTGGCATGGAGAAACTTGGTGAGAAGAGGGGGAGAAAAAAAGACTTTTTAAGTGGCTTCTTAAATATTTGGTAATCTATTCCTTCTACAAATTGTTTTGTGAGAAAGAAGGGAGAAGGGAGAAGTCACAACAGATTTACCTGTAAAAATAGTGTCATATTCTATGGCTAGAAAAGAAGGTAACTTATTGTTATTGTGGCTGGATCCTCTGCGGACAGGATTCAAAATGAACAGGAGCTCGTCAGAAGTGTTCTCAATATTTTACTTCCTCATCCTTTCTTTTTCTTTTTCTTTTTTCCCTTTACCCATTCCTTTATCTTTTTCTTTTTCTTTTTTCTTTTCCTTGTTTTACTGTTCTTTTTTTTTTCTTTTCCTTTTTCTTTTTCCCTTTTTTTTCCCCAGTAAGTACTGGAAACACAAGTCCCTCTTTAAACAATTACCCATAGACTTTTTTCCCTTTCCCTCCTCTACCTTATTCTAGCTTTCTCAAATGTTCCATGCACACACCCAGTTAGCTGACTTGATATATAGGTCATGCAAAGTGAACAGGGAGAGAGGAAATACTGGAAGGAAAAAATGAGAAGACAAAACCAGAACAGGAACAACAAGAAAAAGCAAAATCCTAGAGGGGAGAAAGAACTGAGAGTATAGAACTGCCAGCAAGAGATTAATGAAGGATATGAGAGGCTAGCAGAGATGGATGGTGAACTTGAAGGAAGGAAAATTTAGAAAGAAAAAAATTTAGGTGAGAATGGAAAATCCTGTTTGAATAATATAGTTGGGGGGCGCAACAACAGACTAAAAGACTTATTTAAAGGAGAGCTGGTACCTGTCTTGCTGAGCCACAAACACAACATTACTTTAATATGCTGAGCACCTCCTCTCAGAGATGTAGTTGGAGACAAACTCCACTGCCACTTCCTCCCTTCCTTGGGAACAGCTTGTCAGGGGGACCTTCTTCACACAGCCTACTCCACAACTGGCAGTCAAAAAAGGCATTTTGCTTGAATGATGCAAATCAAGCAAACAGTAAAAAATACCCAATAGTCCACAAACCTGATGTACTTTCTCATGGGTTTGAAATATTCATATATCCAAACCCAGTATGATACTTCAAGTTTACAGCAGAAAGTGATGAGCACGGAATAATACCTTTTCCTGTCTTTTGGTTTTTGTTAGGTACCTCTTGCTACTCTCTTAAAATCTGCTTCTACTATAAAATTTGATGTCATCTCTTCAATTTTCTCAAGGGTGCGAGTTCACTAAAACCTACAATGTAGTTCCTTAGCCACACACGGGATGGCACTGTTAAAATTAGTCCTCACACACAAAATCTCTCCTCCACTCTGACTCTTTGTGGGCAGCAGATTCAAGGCTTTGTTCCTCAGAATTGTATTTATCCCCCACAAACTGACATCACATATTTTTATGCCTGGGCACTCGTTATATTTTTACTTTGTATCAAACATGGAAAACCAGTACTCATAAATGTATTAATGCTATGTTGTGATTTTTTGGAGGTTTGGCAGCAGGGGGAGAAATAAAGAATTTGGGCACAGTATTATATTGTGGTGTTTCATTCTCTCCAGAGATCTATAATTTTATGCATGCTGAAAAAAAGTTAAGGAAACTTAAAGTATGGAACATAAGGAATCAATTTTCTTCCTTAAGGAATAAAAAAATATTTTAAAAACCCAAAACAAACAAACCAAAACAAAAACGCACCTTTGGGCTATAAGCATTAAAAAACATCATTCCAAATTAAACTATCCAGCAAACCGGAATGCAGAATAGAAAGAGTAGGCAGAGTTAAGGAATAACCATTAATTTTTGTCTCTCTCCTCTTTGTAGTCATGTCTCTTAATTGTCACTCAATTTATTAGAACCCTGTAATTTTATGGCAATGTGACCATAAATTCTAAATATGAACAGCAGCAGATGGAGGCTCCCTCAACCCATTGACTGAGTCAGAACACAGGACACCACAAAAGTTTTGTATTGTTAGGTAAATGCAGAGAGGAAACAAGGTCCAAAAAAGACAAAGTACAGTTAGAGTTCACAATAAAGCCAAGTCTCCAAAATACAAGCTTTCTTCAGATTTCTGCTGTTACATCCTTGCCAAAAATCCCTTTCTGATCTCAAATCAAGAATCAGCTCAGCCACATGCAGGGCAGCAAGGGTGACCCTGTAACTGTCATGCAGAAAACAGCCTGGTATTGTGCAGCACCGCGCTGTTCTGCGCCAGTACAGAAGCATGGCTCCAGAAACAGCATTTACCTGTAGGTGATATTTAAAAGGAAAACCCACATACACCCTTTCAGGGGCCTTTAGCACAACATACACATTGTGTGGCCTGTAGTCTGGAATGGCACATTATATAATGCAGTGCCAGACAGGCTTCTCAGCACTTAGGTTCAAAAACAAGCACTAGACATAGTACATCCTTGATGTCAGGGCCTATTTTGGCCAGGAGGAAGGGGTATGGAAACTCAGTTTTATTTGAAATGGCCACTGGCATCTGTCCTTTGACAGTAGGGGGCTGGAACTTCATTTTCTATAGATATATCTTTATCCAGTTTGGTATGAGAGCTAATGTTAACTGCAATCCTCCTCCACTTATTTCTTAGCTTAAGAAAATATCCCATTATATTTGAGGAACGGAACTTCCACACCCAGGAAAATTCCCTTGAAATGTCATCAGAAACCTTTGAGAGGTAATGATTTGGCATAAGGCATGGTAAGGAGGGCATAAGCATCCAATGTATTCACATCACACAAAGCAAAGCAGGCAAACAGAGATAACCTCCAATTTTATCACCTTTTTTTTCTACAGACTGCCACCCTGTCTCTTCTCAATCCATCTTCTCCTTAATGGATGCTGCAACACCCAGGAAAACTGCCATCCCATGGCACTGGCACAAGGAAATCTGGCTGCACTTATGTCTCTCTAGACTACATATCTAGTCCCTGTAGTATTGGCAAAACTCACCCAGACTACAAGAGAGGGAAAACAAACAGGTAAGAGGCACTGGCCACCAGCAAACACCTTCACAAAGCATCCATTTTGTTCAGATCAGCATGTTAGGGGCAATAGTTCCCCTCCAGGAGCTCTCCTACAGATCTCACAGAGTCCTAGATTTCGGCATGCAAGACAGTTTTGTTCTCGTGAGAAGAAGAAGCAGAGACATTGCCAGCTGAGGAAAACTGCTCCCCAAAGCTGAGAACTGGAAGTGTTTCTTGTACATTTTCCAAAAACTTCAAGCATCTTAAGGCTAAGACTTTCAAAGGGGCCTAAGAGAATTAGGTGCTTCTAAACCTATCAGGTACTTCTAAACCTGTAACTTCTAAATATAAAATTTATATACCTCTATTTTCAAGCCTGCCCTGGAAGATATTTAAGGTGGGATTTTTCCCCTTTAGTTTACTATTCTCAGGCTTGGTGCCTTATTTTCAGTGGGCACCAGGAAAGATAATGCAGATTCCTCAGTCAAAGCCTTTCTGGGCACCAGGAAATTTACCACTGTGTTGGCTTAGTAGGGCTAGAATTTCTCTTAGCAAGTTTTCAATCTTTTTTCTGCCATTTGTACTGTAAATTATTGTCTTCTTTCTTGGGAAAATAAACCCAAAAACCCCGAGCACAAGAAGAATCCATCATTCAGAAATACAAGCAAATGAAACTCCTGATTAATATGAAGTAAAAATCCCAAGATCCATTAGCCTAACAAGAACCCCATTTGCAGCTTAAAAAAACAAACAAACAAAACTGTGAGAAATTATGCATCTGTTCCCACCGGCAGCAGTAAAAGCTAGGAGCAGGCTTGCACCCAGATAGCTACATTTTGGGTGCCAATATTATATTAATTACATTAAAAATGGAAAAACAGAAACCCTTCTGCCTTCTTCATTTAGCTCATAACCACTTTTTTCCTATTTTTTCTAGAAAATGAGTGTTTTTCCATTTAAAAGGTGAGAGCCACTCTGTAGTTACAAGTGGTACTTTTTGACTTTCTTAATACAACCCTGTGGCTACAATTAACACAACGGATAAATAGCAGATCAAATTAAGGTCTGATCCTGTTTTACTTAGAGGTGCAATCCTCACAATAAATTGCAGGTTAAGCTGTTGGAGGTAAATGAGGAGAGGTGGAAAGCATGCCTGCATTTTAAGTGTTCAGACATTAAAAGCAAGTGTGAGAGAGAAGATAAGCAAATATCTAGACAGAAAATGTGAAAACTTTAGGAAGCTTTAGTGATTATTTGGAAATTCCAAATGCAGCAGGTATTGCACAAAGTTTTAAGAAAAGGTAGGAAATTTGGTAGTTGTCTATATGGTTATTTAGTGCTTACTTTTATCCCTCATTTGGGAATAACATTTTCAGGAAAGAAAAATAACATGATTTTTCTTCTCATTATTTCAGAATGCTTTATGTTCATTTCAGAACCCTACAGTCTTTGAAGTTTGGGGAAGGGAACACAGACTCTTTCCATGCCTGGTCTTATTGTTGTGGAAATCCACTACTTTACCCCATTATAAATGGATAAACAACTGAACCAATTTGAAGCTCTCCACAACCCACGATTTTTACAGGCATTTCTTAAGATTGATTGTCTGCACATTGTCTGATCTACTCTGTTTGCAATTCAATCACAAACTCCTTCCAGTACAAGAATCAAAACATTGCAGAAGAACTGTCTCTAAGCATGACCAGTCTAAGGATTTTCAGGGAGGGATTAATGAAGAAAGGCATCTTTATGAACCATTGTCTAAGGCACCTAACATCTGACATGAATCCCAGGATTGTGACTAGAAAAATCCATTTGGCACTTACTGCCAAATGCTGAAGGAACTGTCCTCTTCCCATGACACCAGTGGGAGCAGGACATACTCAGAACTTCAGAGAAGTACCTGGTATCTCAAAAGAAAAAAGATTTACCAGGTAATTTAAAAGAATTCACTATCCCTTATACCATGAAATGTTGACCAAATAATATATATTTTTAACTCCACTCATCCAAATTATCAAAAGACAGGGCTAGTGAGTTCTTTCACGTTCTTCATCACAAGACTTTCCAAACATCCAGTGCCTGCTGAGGCACTGTTACACCAGGGGTCTCTATTTGGTTTCTTCTCCATTAAATACTAGGCCACACTGTGAGGAAAATATAAGAATATGCTCAAAATCATTGTCTATTGATTCTACTGTAAGAAAGACAGAAAAGAACAGTATACATTCTCAAGCAAGTCTGACTTCTCCTCATCCCAGGCAGGTTTATCCCAGAAAATCATAAATTCCTGTCAGCTGAGGGAACTTAGTCCATCAGGTTCTTTGCATCAGCTCAGAGTCCAGCAAGAACCTGTTGTGTGGTAAAGCCTAAAGGACAACACCCACAACTATTCTGTTCACACTGCAGCATTAATAGTGTGAGGGTCCTACTGAGGCTGCACAGATACATTCAAAACAAATTCCTCAGCAGCAAAGGCTGAAGTAGGAAAAAATGGAGACTGGGACAAAATTTAAAGCTGTAAGTTGAATCATCAAATTTTATCTGGCCGTTCATATCTTTTTACTGAATTACAGGAGGGAGAAAAGCTATGTTTTCCTGTCACCATCCTGAGGTTTTTTTGAAGGCACTTTTGCTTCCAGCCTCACCCTGGGAGTCACAGTGTTTGCTCTGTGCTCCTCATATCCCTTCCCAGTGACACAATCCCTCTGCAGCCTCTCCCAGGGGCTGTCACAGCTCCGGCCACCCAGTGCCAATGCCCTTGGCAGATGTGATGCAGTAAATGCTGTAAACACTGCTTGCTTCCCCTCAGGTCACAATAAACCCAAAATAATCTGTTTAGGAGGGGCTGGAGGCCCGTGAGGGGATGGAATGCTGTTCTTGCCCCTTGTTCCTCTGCTGTTGCTGCCCTGTGGGAGGACAAGGTGGAGAGGACAGAAGGAATAGTGGTGGGTACGGAGTCCACAGGGGAGCTGAGGCTCTGGAGGGGTGGCAGCCCTGTCCCAGCACATGAGGGATGCCAGCAGCCCCTGCCCTCAGCCCTGCTGCCATGGGCTGGACTAAGAACTGAGCACAATGACCAGCTCAGATGCCTTTTCCTGATGCCTGGAAGAGCTGGAACAGAGGCTAGATGGAGTTAAGGACAAAAAAGGATATTTATTGAGGCCTTCAAAGGCCGCACCTGGGCAGCACTAGGGTTACAAATCAGAGCTCTGTCTGGATGGCTCCAAAATGGAGGCAAAAAGGGCCTCCAGTGATCTTGACCCAGTCCCAAGATCACACATTTTTATATGTTTCAGTCCATTTGCATACAGGAGTCCTACTTGCTTGCCCTTTTCCTTCCAAGTTGTTTATACTTCTTTGAGCCTGAAGTTTGGAAAAAATGTCCTTGAGTCCCCAATTGGAGTAGGATTGTTGTGTCTTCATCAACTTGTGAAAGGGTCTTAGTAACCCTGAACAAAAAGCCACACATCAATGCAGAACAGAAAACCCAAAGGGCCAGGGCATCACTCCACAGAGGGGTAGGAGCAGCTGGTGATTTCTAAGAGTTATATTAATTTTCCCATAATTTTGTAATTTTAGAGGACTACCTTAAATAACTGATGAATTGCAAGTACAGCAAATGAACATTAAACCATCTATCATAGAATAAAAGAGCCATTAATCTTTTAGGAACTATTACACATTCATGCTCATATACACAGAATGAGGGAAGTGGTGCCATTCTTAGCACAGATTACTGCAGCTCAGTACAATAACATGTGAATATTCATGCTTATTCATTTTTCTTGAAATAAGACCTTTTCTTTCCTTAAAATAATCCAAAGCTGCTAGGATATCTAGTGCTTCTCTCCTGTATCTGGTGTTATATAAAGTCACAGCAGTGGTCAGGGGGTTCTGCAGATTCTGTTTACAGGAGAAGCTGATGCAAATAAGATCATATAAACTGACTGTCCCTCACTTTTGTCTTTCAACCCATATTGCAGCTGTCAAAACCAGAACTTTCTAGTTTCTACAGTAACACTCCACAAAATAGGTATCTTGTACCTAAAGGTTTTTCCAAAAGCCCTTTTCTCTGCATGATCTCTCAACACGTGGCAAAAGACTTTCATTTCTTCTTGGGTGGGTGGCTGGATTTGGGGGAGATTTCTTTTTCCTTCTCTAGCACTTAGCCTTTGGTTTTCCAGCAGCTGCATCTATTCTAGTGGAATTAACTAAGTCTGCAATCAAGTGTGGATTTCCTGATGTCTGAATAAAAGATTGTGATTGAGTAATTTGATCATTAAAATCTACAATCTCCAGATTTTCTGAATTAAGTCAGTTAAGTTTTAACCAGATCCTGCAAAAATTGAGAGAAGTTTATCATCCTAAGTATACTGGATCATATGAGGGACTTTGAATTCCAGTTGAATATAAACTGACTCTTTTCTCTGACTTCCATTAAAAAGAGTAAATAGGGTTGTTGCAAAACTCCTTATCAATGCTGTTCACTGGGATGCAAACTTAACTGTTAACCTACCCTCAGCCATTTCATCCACCAAAATACCAGCCTGTGTTCCTGACTAGGAAAGGGTTGTATGCATTAATAGCCCAACACAATTACTCTAAGTGCTGAGGAACATGAGAATGAGATGCAGATGTTGGCCAGCCTCAGATGCTCTCATTAGCTATTGTCTCCTGTTGCAACTGTTGAACATAAACCTACTGGGCCAGGAGGACTAGGAGTCTAATCCAGTAAGACAGTTACTATGGTTTCAATTTTGTAACCTATTTGTGATTAATTAGTTGTGAACATACAGTAGCTAGAAAGAAATTGTTGGCCATTATGGGGGCTTAGTGACAGAGATACCTTTCCACCCAGTGATTGTAGTGTCTTGCAGGCTAGGGTTCTGCTGTATGGCTCTGGATCGTAGCAGAATTATTTCTGTTATCTGATTTCTAAATATAACCCCTGTGGTCTGGTTTAAAGCTTGGTCATGCCTCTGAAGTGTGAGGTACCTTATTCATAAAATTAAAGCTGGAAGTTCTGGAAGTAATGCTAGAGTTGAGGTGTTACAATTCATGTTTGCAAGTTTTGAGCTCATATCCCATTTTTGAAACTTAAATTAAAATACCTGCCTGGTTTCTTCACACATCTTGATAGTCCAGAAGAGTGCCAAAAAAAGACCCAAATAATAAAATGTGCTTTTCTTTTGAAATCTGATTATTTGAAGAGTATTACTTAAATCTCTAATAATTACCTTTTTTTCTTATCCTTTGCTGAAGAAATACAAGGGCAACCAAAAAGTCCAAGAGGTTTTAATACAACTAGAGAAGCTTTTCAACTTTGTGGTGTCAAAGTAAATTAAATCATCCCTAAGTAGTTCTTAATACAACTGACCACAGTGATTTCTACAGGGCACATATGGTTTACTGTGCCAGTCATCCAGCAGGCATTAATACAAAGCAGAACAGCTCTGAAGGAAGTTTGTTACAGACTGTCATGTCAAGGAGCCCAACGCTAACCTGCAACTGCCTAGATAATATTAGAATTTACTGAGGGTCAGATTCCAATTAATCCACAGATTTAACAGTCCTCTGCTGCAGTGGGTCTTGATACAATTAAGGAGTAATAGATGGCAGGAAGGATACTTCCTGGCAGTCAATGACTGATCGCAGTATTTGAAGGCCCTTAACCCAGCTGGTCATTAACTGCTCAGAGACACAACCTGGAGCTCATATCTTCTATTATAAACCATATAATAAAGATATAAATCAACTACTACTTTTTCCCCCCTCCTCCCAATCCGTATGAGCCGCCACTGTTGGGCTACCATGGTAGCCGTTAATGGCTATGGGAAAATCCCATGGGGAGGCAGACCTGTGCTGTGCCTTGGAATCTTGCAAACCCCAAACTGCAGCCATCCTGAGTGCTCCCGAGGGGCCTGCAGATGGTGAGGAGAGTTTGTGCTCAACCAGAGAGAAACATCTGAGAGCAGAATGGACCAGAGCGACAGGGGCCCCTCAGGTCTCGTCTTTGTTGTGCTCTGTCACTTTGGTGCTTCCAGTGCAGTAGAGCCCTCCTGTGATGATTGGAATAACCTGTGGCAGATTAGGAGCTTAATTATTACTCATCCATCTCGGTGCTACCTTTCTCTTGCAGTGATCTGGTGCATACACTGTGTTATAAGCCAGATTTCTGAAAGCTAAGATGAAGTCACCATTTAGGGTGACCAGACCAGCACAGGGAAGGCAGCAAATGGGTCAGAGGTGCTGCTCTCCGCAGCACCAGGAGAAGAAAATGTGATTGCTGTATGGGTTAGCCCCCAACACATTGCCTAGTCCAGAAGATTGATGTGACAATCTCCCTGTCCTGTTTTGGCCATTAGGGCATATTTTTTTTTAGATTGACACCTAGAGATGTCACATGAGCAGTTTGTGTCTTACTTCTTCAGGAAGTAGTGACCTTCTGCAGCCATTGCTCGGTTTGCTTTTCACCGTGCTTATGTAACAACCCAGCTGCCAACATCGGTGTGTTCCAGATTACTGATCAGCACTCACAGCTGCAGATTCCAGTAAGAAAAAGGAGCAAAATCCCATGGTAACATGTGTGTGTGTTGGGAACAGAGGAAATAAATTGAATTTAATTGCACAAGTCAATATTTATGTATTTATCCATTATAACATGTTGGTCAGAGTCCTCGTTACCATCCACTCAGTTGACTGGGAAGCATTCCACCACACAGATTCATAGCGCAGAATGTCATTTTCAGGAAGTTCGTGTATGATGTTCTCTCCAAGGAAGAAAGGATTCCGTCCCACTTGAATGTTTCAGGGTGGTTTGTGCACCAGCTGAAACTTGACTGGAATCTGATGTAATGTACAACCAAAAGGCTCCTTTACATTTCTGCATCAGTACTGGATGCTTCAACATAATTTATTTTTTTCCCAGGAGAACCATGACTAATTTCTAAGTCAGAAACCAATCACACCACACCAATGGCAGTAGTTTACAGACATGGCAATATGGCAACTATAGGCTTTTTGTTGTTTAATTTAGGTTAGTTTGTTTAAAGTTATATGCAGCAGAAAAGTGGAAAGCAAAGAAAGAAGAAATATGAGAATTGTTTTGTCTCATTTCTGCTCAATAAAAATCCTTCTGAGATTATGTTGCTACCAATAGTATTTCCTGCACACAAAATTGACAATATTCCATGTGTATTGTCAAATTAGGTTGGTTATCATGCATGTCTTTTACAGCATATAGTGTTAATGGATTTCAGAAGCTGATAAATGCCTTCATAGACTAGAAAGGCATGGGCAAAACATAAGAGCTGTAAAATTCAGTCACCAGACTTACAGGAGGCCAGCTGAACAGGCCTAGTGGCATTTTCCCATCAACTCAACATAATCAGTTTTTAATACTAAATCCAAAGGAATAAGGGATGCATAGAAGAAGTCACACACACATCTCATAAAACAAAATTTATCTTTAATTTGTAAGTGTCAACAGCAGTACAAAAGATGGAGTGATGGTGAATAGATTAAGGGTAGAGAGGACAGTCTTGAGGTAAATGAGCATAAATAGGCAGTCTTATAGACACTCCCCTGAGGGGTCTGAACCCCTGTCATGGTATATACTGTATCACCCAAGGATGACATGTTTAACATATCAGGAAAGCACCTTGTGCAAAAAAAAAAAAAAAAAAAAGAAAAATTAAAAAAAATCCCTCCCACCCAAAACATGTAGGTAAGGTGCCAACGTACACCAGAACATACTGTATATGGACAGTGTCTTTCAATTTTGTCTTTTCCATCAATAACTGAGGCAGAGGAGGAGAAGACTCTTAAAAGTACCACTGAAAGATTATTTAATATTTAATTTACCTCACGTCAATACTGCACAACAAAATCCAAGAAGTCTGTTTATGCAATGAAGCAGAGCTAAGAATAACTATTCTCCTTTTTAATCTGAGAACAGATTTTTTTTCTTAAATCAATATCCTTAGCAAACTTTTTTCTTTCTTTTTTTTTTTTCTTTTTACTGTATCTAGAGGAGAGTGTGAGATGTGATGGCAACCTTTAAGTTCATTTAAAAACTTTACACTGGACTGTACAAGATTTTTTTTGATAAACTATTTACATTTTCAGACTTTAAAACATATTCAAAGCAGCAATAGACACTAGTTTTTCCTCTAAACGCCCAAATAATTACCGGCCATGGGCCCAGGTAGGTACCTGCACTGTATATAGAATTACTACAAAGAAAATCTGCCCATTAAGTAGCCAGTGGCTGTTAAATAAGCAGCCGTCGCCAGTAAGAGCTGCACCCATGGTGTTGCTATAGGAATCAAAGAATAGTACCTTGACAAGAGAGTCTCAGTTGTCCCAACAGCTCTACACAAACTTTACATTTTGAAACAGCAGCTAGCATGTCAGTCCAGCATGTCAGTGAATTGTGCTGATTAAATTAACATAGAGTACAATCTCACAATATACATCACAAACAAATTACAATGTCAGGAAATAAGAGTTACAGTAAGATAAGTTATGTAGTAACAGCTTATAAGCTTGTCTTAATGTAATAAAAAAAATTTTACATGTGAAATACAATAATGAATGAACATAAATGCTAAGCATTCTAGTTTGCTACAAGCTGAAGGGTACAAGAAAAAAAACATTGCTTTCTGGAAAGCAAAACACAAATGACAAAGGAAGACAAACGGAGAATGCACACTAGCAGGTCTGCAATGTGCAGCATACAAACAGTTAAATATTTGCACATTCCCCATACTCCA
The DNA here is from genome assembly GCA_013399455.1 of Anthoscopus minutus. NCBI lineage: Eukaryota > Metazoa > Chordata > Aves > Passeriformes > Paridae > Anthoscopus > Anthoscopus minutus. Next base: position 30,395 of record VWYI01049509.1, on the reverse strand, counting down.
AGAGCACCAAGGACCTCACTTGTGGTTTTTAGAAAGCGGAAATTACAAAGCAAGCCATGTCACTAAGTTGCTTTATAGCTTTCATATTGCCATAAATATCAATTTGATAAGTTTTCCTTTAGCCCAGTTCACCCCACCCTACCCCTTTTTACCCAGTGTGTGAAATCTCAGAATACTTCTTTGTCACCATTTCCAACAATTCTGCTAGTTCAAAATGGGCATCCGATTATTAAAATGAAATTGTTTTGCATATACATTGTTTTTTTCTTCTGTAGTGGGGCATTGCTACATATCAAAAACACAGCTTGGTCTGAGAAAAATCACAGATTTTAATGGGTTGTACCAAAAAAAAATGTTTAGAAGAATTTTTTTCAAAGGAAAAAGTGTTTTGTAAAAGATCAAATGAGGTCATATAGTATTATTCTTTTGAAAGAACATGCTTAAGTGCCAACTTGAGTCTTAAAAAAGCATGCAAAACACCAAGGGGTCCAAGCCCGTTCATTATCTTCTCATAAAAACATGAAGAACTCTCTCATACATCCTGCTAGCTGCATCTCCAGTGCAGTTAGTTGTTCTTACTGTGGCCCTGGCTCAGCAAAGTTCACCCCACTTAACATCAACACTGAACTGGTCCTCGTGACCACTGTGGAAGTACTAACCTGCTTCGTATTAAGCAGGTAGGTAAGTGCCTTTTGTGGGGGAGGATGGGGGCTATATCTTGCAGAATGTTTTGCTGGAAGGTGATTTTGAAATGCCATGCCTTTGATGTGGCTGGAAAACAGAATCCAGAAAGCCAGCATGGAGATTAGATGGCACTGGGAGGTGGTTGTGTGGTGTTTATCCAAAGCAGAAGCTGCCCACAGCTGGCTGCTGTGCACTTTGCTCAGGGTGGTGTATTTATTGGGACTAATGCTGCTGTTGGGTTTGCATGCCCATCCCAGAGCCATCCCATCTTTTCCCTCCCCCTGCCTCACTCTGCACCCGAGTACACTGATGCAGGAGCACATCGGGATCCTGTGAATGCTCAGCAGGTGGCTTCACAAGCTAAATGGTGATGCCCAAACATACAGGCAGACCAGGATCTCGCCAATTCTCCAGACCTGTTTCTGCATGTAAACCCTGGAAAGCAGTATGGTTTCCATTGGGACCTTTATTTTCCATTTTTCTAAAATAAGAAGTGAACTATTCTGACTGGTATCGGACTGTTTGGGGAGTCTTCTTCTCTTGAATATAAGTATTTAATAATTTTCCAAAAGAAAATATATTGCATCTGTTAATCAAATAAACTGTTTGCAGAGAAAAGAGTATATTAGTGCTCCTGAATGGAGTTATTTTTCCAGTCAGTTTCTAAGGGGCCTCAAACACAAAGCTTAGGAAGCAATTCCATGAATTTTTGTGTATTGTGTGAACAATTTCTCTGGTATTACAGCCTAATATAACAATAACATGATTAAGTTAATGCACAACATAAAGGTTTGATATTGCTGATTCTTGCCTGAGTTGCAAGAGCCATTTCAGTCATTTTAATCTTTCAGGGATATGCTTTTGACTTCCAAATGCCATTCTTGTTAAGTAAAATATCTCATTGGTATTACTTGGATTCAGAAGACTGTGTTTCCCATCAAATGTAGCCAAAATCTGGCATGTTTCATGTATCAACTTTTTAAAAAAGAAGAAAGTATTCCCAGTTTGTGGAATATGCTATTAAAAACCAGAGAGCACAAGTGAGGCATCTTGCTGTCCCAGCTACAGGTCCACAATACTGTGCTCACACTGCGGGTGTAAATTCAGCATCTACATGAGGTACAGTGACTTGTCAGCATTTAATATGGACCAACATACACTGATATAGAACAAAAGTAAATACATAACTTATACTTCACTAAGTATCCATGAACAAAAAATAAAATTCTATTTCCTATGTTATATTTACACAATTTAAAAAAAAATCTAAAATGAGATGGTAAATTCATCAAAAACTTTGTTTTGAGCTCCGATTAATAAAGTAAAAATGTTGTGTTTCATCCTTATGATTGTCCTTCCTTGATTCCTACTGACATTTTAGAGCCAATGTTGGCTAATAAATAGAATAACACGCTCATAGGCACAATTCAGATTCAAATATGTTCCTCCCACTCTCACAGCCAGTAAATGCCATTTTTACCAGCTGGTGATTCCTGAACAGCCAGTCATTTTCGAGAATGTGGCTTTAACATACAGAGCATCAGCACTGAGGCAGGGCTGGAGCTAAAACAAAGTGTTCATACATACATGTATTTTGCATAAATAAATGAAATAACAAGACATAAAAATGACTCAAATCCGGCAACTGTGAGGCAGGCCCACACGAGTCGAAACAGATGACTTTTGTTCATGTAGTTTTCGTACAACAGTTTCACATTAGTCAGAAGTGATAAAAAATACCATTTATATCCAGTGCTTATAACACTTACGAAACAACATCTGTGAGTGTGTGTTTTTTTTTGTACTACAAGCAAAATCAAGTTTCAGTCCTAAAGAACAGTCCTTTGTTCTCCACAAGCCTGCAGAATATTATTTTGGCATGGTCATAAAATTTAAAAAGAAAAAAAAATTAACCAACTAATCTAAATGTTTGCCTTTGTGCAAAAAAAAATAATTACATAAAATACAATGCTAGCAATACAGCATTCTACCTATGCAACAAAACCAGGAAAAAAGAGAACAAGAGAGAAAAAAAGTGACATGGGGGGAGGGAGAGATACTTTTAATTGGAGAATTATGTAAGACATTAATAAATAGTCTTTTTTTTTTTTAGGAAATAATGATGTCCTCCCCCCAGTCTGAGCTGAATGTATTAAAACCAGTTCAAATTCCCAAGCTATTTTAAGAACAAAACACTTTCTATCAGTACCTTAGCCAGGTTAAAGAGGACGCTCACCAGCTAATGACACAGCATATGCCTTTAAAGACTTGGCTAGAGCAGTTTATTGCTTATTAGACATGGACTCAGAGCACAATTAAATAAATATTAAAAATATAGCTTTTTTTGTTCCAAATTACAAAATGGTCAGAGAAATTTGACCATTGTGTTTCTATGCCATTATATTTATAAATTGTCCTGTAAATTGAACAATCTTCTTTGTCTTGGGGGGTTGTTCTCTCACATAGAAACGTGATTCCTACAGTGGCAAAAATGGCTGTTTCTGACAGGACAGCTTTCAGTGGGACTGGGAGAAAGGTGACTGCTGCTCCACAGAGCATCGTGCCACTGCAGCTCACAGGAGGGTCTGCAGAACAGGATGCACAAGGACAGCCAGAATAACACAGGCTCCTCCAAAACCTGTACAGCTCTGCGAGAAGATGCTCCCAGACTTCCAGAGGAGCTGCTCTAGGCCCACTGGTATCTCTCAGGCCAAGCCTAAATTTATCACCAGTGTGCTAAACACAGCCAATTCCAAATAAAAGCTGAGGGAGTTGAGAAGCTTCAGAAGAATTATTCCTCAGGCCTACTGGAACTGTATGTATATACAGTGATCTATTTGTGAACAGGAGTGGAGTATGAGGGGAAAAAATAAAGGCAGTTTCTCCTCCATCTTTGAAATCTAACAGATTTACAGTCTCTGAATGCCTCTCTTTCATATTTCCCAGAATTTTCTCCAGTAATTGCATTGTTTCTAGAAGCAATAGGAACAGAAATTTTTGTTTCTGTAACACCTTGCATACAAAGATCCCAAAGCATTTGACGAGTCATGTTCCCACGTAACTAATATACAACAAATGTTTTTGATGACCCATTTTCCTGCCTTTGCATTTAGATATTTGAGTGGCCTTACCTCCCCCACTGCGAGTCTCACAAATAAATCACTGCATAAAAACTTAAGGTAGCACAGTTCCTTCAGGTGGCAATAGGAACATGATGTACAGAGCCATGATTTGCCACAGATTCCTCAGGCCCTAAAAATTCAGCATGGTGGGCTGTCAGTGCAGTTTGGATTTTACATCTGCCCTTGATGTCTAAGTGTAGAGGTTTATAACTATAAACACATTTTTAGGGGTATTTGTACTCTATGTACATATAAAAGTACTCACTTTATTTTGCAATCCATATAGCAGAGTGTTTCCAAGTGCTCCTTGAACATACAGTGTTAGAGGAACAAGTGAATTTCTCATTCATAAAGGTCATGTTCATTTTAGTAGCAGGTGCACTTTTATTTTCATATACCTGTGTGATTTAGGGAAGGGGAAAGAAGAGGCTCTTTAAAATATCAATAAGGAATTGTAAGTGTAATGCCACCAACTGTAGTTTTAAAAATAAATATTAAGTATTTGGACCCTTGACATTCTGGAATGAATAAATTATTTAAAAGAAAATGTGTTAAGACTGAATGCAAGGGTTAAAAGCAAAGGGTAGACAATGTAATCAGAGGTGGTCTCACACTGCTAAGACAGGCCCGTCCATAGCTGGTGATCGCTCTTTTGTGCTTACTTAAAATTTCACACTAATGGCACATCAAGAGGCAAAAGCAATTGGGCACATGCACTATGGCAACCTTGTTCACTAATTAAGAATATCCTGTCTCCAGATTCCTGAGTACTTTACCATATTCTGGAAAAAAATTAGGTTTTATATATAATTTTTTTTAAGATGCCAAAGGATTGTCTAAGACTTTACAGTGTCTCCTTTAAGACTTTTTGTTTAAATGTTAAGATTCAAAAGTTATGAAAAGTTTGGCACATCAGAAGTCCAGCTATACATATGGAAAAAAAATGGAATTCAGAGACTATTTTTTAAAGACAAGCTATGATGCACATGTGTGCACACTTGCGGACTTGTTCTGTTTCACAATATGAAATCTGCAGTTTTTGTTTTCTAAAATAATCCAGAATAAAAACACATTCACAACCTGTAGGCTGGCACAGCATACCTGAGTGAGAATGTAAAACCCCCATCTAAAACAGTAACTTAAACCTTTATCAGCATCCAAACGGAAAAAGACAAAAGGTAAGACTTGTAAGACAGCTATTGATTCATATAAGTTTTCAAGTTCTGATGTCTGATATTTATGTCTTCATCTAAATTAAAAAAACAAAACAAAACAAAAACAAAAAAACCCAAGTTCATGAAAAATTAGGGAAACAATCTGTCTCACACGATAAGAAACATTTAAGACCATTCTGCTGATGTAACTGTAGGAGCCACACATGCATGCAGGCTCTTTAAGAATTTTTGTTCAAAAAAACCCCAAAAAAACCCAAACGAGTCTGAGTACTTTAATTCCGTGAACACTCCTCAGTTGGCACTGACTGCCTCATGGGCTTCATTTTCACTACTATAGTCTGATTTGGGATCATCCTCATAGTCCTCGTACATTTCTATTTCATCCTCTCCATTTATCATTTCATTTCCAGGGAGGCTTCCACTGTCTGTCTTCATACCATAAGTGCTCTGGATGACAGGGATGCTGGGCTCAGGGCTGGCAGAGGTGCTGGAACAATCTGATGTCATCTGAGGGGATGGCGTGGTGGTCGCCATGGTAATAGCACCAGGGTAGACAACTCCTGTTCCTGTGGTGATTGGAATCTGAGGCTGTTGTCTGGAAGGAAAAACAAGAGGGAAATGTCATTGCCTGTGTTTACAGGAGGGGAAGGCCTTCTGTAAGTCCAAAGGATAGAAAAGCAGGGGGTTTCCTGGAAAGGCTTTCATGTATTCCTCTGGGCTCATAGTCTCCTATGATATTGGTTCATTATCTCCCCCAAAGGACAACTGGGAAGTGTTTTCAGTCATTACCAGACATCTTTCCATGTATTGTATATGTTTATTTAAACCATCATACAAACTAGCACTTGGACAGAGACCATCAAAAGGCTTCAAGCACCCAGGAGATGCCTGCCTGCTACTGCAGACACCATGTATCCAAAATCAAAACCCTCTAAACTCATGGCAAGAGCTTCTGTTAATGAGAGAACCTCAAGATTACCATCAGAAACTGTATCTAATTTCCAGTGTAAGTGCAAGGTAGAGTCCTACATCACTTAGACATTCTTTTGACATTTGCTGGCTTCTGATTTTTATTTGGATCTGTCATCAGCATGCCATTTGCTTTTCAGGATTTAATATGTAAGAAGCAAACTTCTGAAGCAAAGTCCTTGATAAAAAAGAATAACTCTGCCCTGGAAGATGCTGATTTTGTATTGACTAGTTATTGTACATACATACTTATTTGCATAGTCTATTTAAAGAATCATACACCTCAATGTATTCCCAACCTTCTTCAGAGCAATAACAGTAACTATTACAGAATTTTAGCAGGGGAAACATTGTCAGGTATGTTAGAATAGTTCTAAGAAATCTGCAACTTCCTGACCACTGTGTCATTCTGTACTAAATTCAAAAGGAGATTTCATAAACCAGTCTCACAATTTCCTAATCATTGGCTAAATCAATACATAAAATAATATTAAGCTTATTTACAAAACCCTAAATATCAAGTCTTTATTGTTCATTGATCAAACTCTGATTTTGATAAATATCACACTGGAGAGTTACAGGGAAGCTGTAGTCCTTGGAGTTTGGGTGGTGATACAGTGAAATCATGAACAACCTCTGCACCACAGCACTAAAATAGTTTGTAGTCCTGCCATGGGTGGTACTGCTAGCCTGACTCTTACAGCCTCTGCACAGCTTGAGAAATTCAAACATCTGTTGTGTAAGTCTTGTACACCTGGCTAGCAGTGAGCAAAAACGCAGTAATTCATTTGACACAGTCATTATACTCCTGTTTGCAAATGATGATTTGCAGATGATTTACAAACAGCTTGGGATTTTTCACTAAATTTTTCACTTTTTAAATGGTCTGATAAATGTTCTGTGAAAACAATTTTCAGCCAATGTATTTGCTTGCAAGTGATTTTCTGCAAACATCTTTCAATACTTTATCCATAAAATTGAACACCTACCTCACATGGGAACATTTCTGGTTTAGGATTGCATGTTTTCAGGAGTATAAACTGTTACTGCTAAAACCCCACATGTATCTCCTCCATAACTTTTAGACACAGAAAATGTTCACATTAATGAATGTTTCCACAAAGCAGAGGAAAAAGAAACCTACACACGATCAACAGAAAAAATCTATGCAGTTTTCAGCAGGCCATACACAGTTAATTCCTTCTAATCTGCCCCATCTAATAATCTTTCACCAGTATTTCAGACACTTAATAAATTTACAAAACAAAACATCATCAGTAGTTCATCAAAGAACACCATAATATCAATGCCAAATGATGCTTAGAGAAAAGTTCTCACAACTCCTGTTAACAGAAGTTGTAGAACCTGCTCAAAGAAGGATTCAGCCGAAGCCTCTGCTGTGTTACAGAGGACATTAAGTATCAGAGCACTAATGTGCACCTCTACTCCTCCTCTCCCCCAAAAGTTTGCGCTTTTCAGAAGCAAATTGCTTTTCTACAAGCAGGAAGAACAATTGAAAAAGTCTGCTTAAGACAATGCTGTGAGGCATGTTGATGAAGTGATGGTTATCAGTGTTATGGCCTAAAGGACAGAGAAATCCTGGTATCCTTTCAAATGCTTGTCAAGTTGGCAGAACTCTTTTGCACATCCACATTTCTGTGGGACTGGGTACACTTGTCCAAGTACCACCCATTTCAAAGAATAAATGGAGAAGGTCATCTGAGCATAAAGCAGCCAAGTTTAAAGAGGCTTGGGAGCCTAGCAGACAAATGCATGGCAAGCTACTGAATGAATCTAATTGTCAGAGAACTTGATTGGTACAACAGGAAAGTTAATGGCTTACTGAATTTGTCATTCCTAAATGCAGTCCTTTTTTACATGTTAAACAAAAATCAGACATGCTGTGCATGCCTGCTGCTGGCTGGGTAATAACTTTAAATTACCTATATCTCACTGTGGAACTGTAAACATGTGGTAACTGTACCACCTAATTGGAAAGGGTCTCAAATTGCTACCCATTTGCGAGCAAAAAATTTGCTAGCACTTTAACATGGGCACCTACATACCCCCAGTAACTGGACACCTACTTTTGATTTAATACCTGTTATTATTTAGAGCTGATCAGGTTGTCACCGTAAATTCTGCTGTAGTTGCAACATTACATCCCAGAAAACCTTATTTTAAAATATCACAAACTATGTTGATAGCATATGCTACTAGAGATGAGAGTTATCATTTCCTAAGTAATTAAGTTCTTGTGGGGAGGAAAACAGAGCATTTGTTTAAATTCCCACTACTCTCCCTGAAAGGAAGAGTTGGAGTTTCTAACCTACAGCTCTGGCTCTTATGTTTTCTTATATTTGTCAATCTTAAAGGCATTCAGGTTAATGGTGGCTACACTGACTGTAGAATGGTTTACTACATTAAATTCCACACATTTAATCATTGCCTCTACCTAGAGTTTTACCAATCACAGAACCTTGGAGGGGGAGATAAAGACATACTTTACCTGCAAGCTACAGATTACAATTCAGCTCAGTTGCACATGGAAGTTTTCTGCCTGTTAAGATTTCCAGAAAGCAACATTAATTTTCTGATCTCTTCAGATCCATGAGGAATGGTGGCACATCTCTACGTACCCTGTCTTCAAACCACTCCTGTCCCCACCATCTCTTCTTTGACAAAGCAATCCTTATGTAGACAATTACTAGGAGTCACTCTCCCCTGCTCTGCCAGCACGGATGACATGTTTGGCCACTCTGGGGCCAAAGATTTGGCCTAAAATATTTAAGTTAATAGAAAAATAAAAAAATAATATGGAAATACTTGGATAAAATGACCTCCTCACAAATTTGTGGCATTAATATTCTTAGTATTTTTCTGGAGAATGTTCCTCTTTTGACTTTTGCCAAACCAGCCAAACATTTAAATTGGCAAATGACCATTGTTTTCTGATCTCTTCCCAACCATTTTCTGACAGCTCTTTAAATGTCTGAAGCAAAAATTGATTGCATTAAGGAAAACGCTCATATGTTACACACCCCTGAAACTCACATTCCCATAAGGAATGAAATAACAGTAAATCTCACAAAAGCACCCATTGTGTGCTTGCTTTAAGTTCAAGCTACAGGAGTATAATATTACAGACTTACTCAAAACCATAGCCTAGCAACATTCAGACTATGTGTGTACAGTAGTTATAAACACTATAAAGGCTTTATTCTAAACATCTTACGCTGCTAAAGCACAGAAAAAAGTTACTGCTTACATCATTTTGCAAAGAAATGTATATAGCATATACTTTTATTTAGAGTGTATTAGACTGTAAAAATTACTGAACAATGAATTATCTTTGTAAGGCAAGGTAACAAAAGACAGACTCAAAATATCTCAATTTATGGTTTATATATGATCCATTTGTTAGCTCACATTTATTTATGCATTACAGAAAACTACTATTGAGGATAAACTGTAAATCGCTTGAAGCCTGTTTGGGATTAAGTTATGCTGAAGGTATCATTCACAAGTTCCATTAATAATTTTACTATTAAAAATAACTCAATTATTTTAAAGACATAGCTGGCTTCAGATTCAGATTCCCCTACATTGAAAGCAGCAAATTTTTTAACATATTCTTCATTAAACATAATTATTTCTGTATATTATCTGCCTCGTTTGGAACAAAATTCATTCATGCAGGGATGCAATAGAAGGCCTACGCACACTCTAAGTTCTACTCTGTTCTTTAAAATACTTGGCTGTTCCCAGATTTTGGTCTATCAGATATATAACAACCTGAAAACATTAATTTCCTGCCCAAATTATTCCAAGGTGTTTTCATTCTTATTCAATCCTTTGGATATTTTGCTTCAAAAATCAGAACAGAACCTGGCCATTCATTAGCTTATTTCTCTATTTTATTTTAAATCCTGGCTAGTTTGTATATTGAAATTCTTTTAACTCCCTTTATTCATCTTACCAAATTTTATCAGACTGTGGTTCACCAAAGTGAGCTGTGTGGGCCTTTTGCATCAAAAAAGTTTGTGCTATGGAGAACTCTATGTTGGTGGTGGAGGATTGTACCCATAGCAGAATCATCCTATGTTAGCTGGTAGCTCACCTAAGGGAGTCTGACAGGAACTAGCCATTACTAGATTGCCTAAACATAAATGTACATTTGGTATATGAAAAATGCAAACAGAATAATGAAAAAAAAATTTTTTATTGCTTTTTACTATTTCCTTTACCCACCTGTTTTGAATGTGCATCTGACTCTTCACACATCTCCTACTTACCTTTTTATGCTGTGATACTTTCTTGCCATTTTTGCCTACCCATTCCCAACTTAACTGGTTTGTTCTTGAAAAAAAAAAAAGCAACAAAAAAACCCCAGCAGTATTTCAAGCAGTATGAAGTGCTTGGCACATTTCATTGGAGTTTATTTTGTACTTTTGTTCTCTATCTTCCACTGAAATATTTACTGTAAACACAGAGCATATTCAATCCGAAAAACCACATTTGTCTCTTATTTCACTCTGAAAAGGAAACAGAATCTCAGCTCTCACATCTACAGTTCTGAAGGACGATTTATGTTGTTCCATCAAAACAGTGGAAAAATAATGGGGGTGTGAGGTCAGCTAGAAAAACTGTTCCAACTGATGCTTTATGTGATATTTATGTTAAACACAGGGAAGAGTAAGTTTAGGAAGCTGATGGGCTCAGTAACTGTATTTCACTTAGTTATAATCTGATTTTAAAGAAATATTGCTTTTCATTACTTAGTAAACTATTCTGCTGAGACAAATGATCCCATGTTTTATGTTTCAGTTCAAAAAAGATGTTCTAGTCTGGCTTTTTCACTAATTTTACTTGGTGGCTTCCAATAAGCTTGTTTTAAATTATTCTTGAGGGGAAAAGAATAATTTAGAACAGTGGGAAGTATGAAATATTTTTTTTATATCCCACCCTGTTTTTGCTCAGGACCATAATATATGTTCACACTGAACAGCAACGTGGATCTCATTTCATCTTTATTGGATGCATCAATTAGACTTCATACTCCCTTCTCCATCACTTGCATGACTAAAAGCAATCAGTTTTGGTAAAGTCCAGTGCATCATCATATAACTGTACAGAGGCAGCTTACTTTAAGCTTCTTCAACATGGATAGAACATGGTGAAGTGGATTTAGGAATAAATAGGACTTGGAAACAATCCTTCAAAAAAATGGTGATATTCTCATGGTCTTTGTGATCACAGTGTTGGATATATGAGAAAGATGTTAAATTTAGGTTGCATCAGTTTAGTTTTGAATAGCTTTTAGTATATATATTTTTAATAGAAATAACACTCTTTAAGAAGGCACTTTTAGAAGTTTCTTAAATCCATCCTCTATATTCACTCCCATTTAGCCATCACATTTAATGTGTAAAATGCTACTTAATACTACGCACTTAATATGCAGTGTAAATTACTGCTTAATACTGTTTTGAATTAGCAAACAATTCTCAAATTGTTCAGACTGCCGTTTTGGCATTTCTTTTGCATTTCTTGTCTAGATGTGATTTGGTCTCTCAATCTGCTCTGGAAGACTTAAGCTAGAATTTCATTCCCTCAATCTGAATTTGTAATGTTCTGTATAAATTCAGACTTCTGTTTAGAGTCCTATGTGCAATTTTGATGGAACACTATTAGTAAACAATTTCCCTTAGACTAGAGAATAAAAAACCAATGTCATAACTATAGAGTGGAAGGCTATTTCAAGATATCAAAACCCCTTCTATTTACTGATTGAAGAAAGAGCCCACATTGTTGCAGGCTGTACCACAAAATAATTGACTGCAACAGGAATTCTGCATCCCAAGCCAAAAATGAGGGCACATAATCGACGTCAAGGTCAATTATCTGGTAGTGAAGTACCCAACAAAAGGAGACTATTGTGATTAGAGAAATAAGCAGAACATTGTGAATTTGGAAAGGCTGGCTTTCCAAAAAAAGTTGGAGACAGCTTTTAGACTCTTTGTAAATCACCAGAAACATTGTGTTAGAGCACTGAGCATCACAGATTAATTCATTAAAAAAAAAATTTTAAAAATCCAGGAGAGAGAAATTTATTTTGGAGCAGTTGTTTCACTGGACTTTTGTTGTCTTTAGCCTGTAGATGTTTCATAGCACTACTTTCTCTGCTGAGCACTAAAGGAAATACCACTAAAAACACACACAATGTTCTTAAAACTGTGCCAGGATCTTTTTGGGCCATATATTTTGAGTTACAAAGTTACCCAGTCTATCCATGCACTACTTGAAAGACTCTTCCTAAAACTTTATTTTTTTTAACACACTCCTATATATAACAAAATTCCTAGTAGCTTCATACCACGATATCATTCATTCATGTGTGTTCCTCAGGCAACTGCTATCACTCTTCTCCTTTTTCCCCCTCTCCTGACTCCTTATTCTAGACAGGAATAATCCTTTGTGTTTTTCTCTTTGTTCTTTTCTTAATTTAGGAAATGGTGCTGGAGTCATGACTAACCCAGAATGGATTAGCTTACTAAGAACTCACAAAAGACATGATTCAAACCTCTCAGGCTAATGGGAAACAACTTCTTTTGACTTAAAAGAATTCCACAATCAGTCTCATAATCAGCATTCAGTGGCAAGCTGATAGCTCCATATTCTATCTTATGTTTTTAATAAGGTCTTACTGGTTCAAATCCTTTCCTGCTAAATGACATTAGTCAGTGACTTAAACAGATAAGTCTATTTGGTTTCTAACAGCATGCTCTGTCTTGGAAAACAATTACAACAATTGTACTCACCCTACGGTAAAAAACTGCCTCATCTCCTGTCTTCGAGACCTCATCAGTTGCTTGTATTCACCAATACGAAGTTTCTTCCCATCCACAATGCAAGTACGTTTTGGTCGAGGCTTGTATTTGTAATTGGGATACTTTTCTAGGTGGATTTTACTTAGCCGTGCCTGCTCTTCATAGTAAGGTTGTTTCTCTTGATTTGACATGGACTTCCAGCGAGATCCTATGGACACAAAAATGTTAGTGACTGCTCAAGTAAAGCAGGTTCAGCTTTACACATACACGATTCAACGTGCTTTGTCACCATAATAAATTTTAATTAAGTTAGTTTAATAAACTGATTTAAATTTACATCAGTCTGCACATATATTGGCTTGCACAACCTGAGACACCTTAAAAAACCCCTGGCTTTCAGATATTGCTGCAGACCAAGCATATGTAAATCTCTGTTAAACAGGGTGCACTTAAAATCAATAGTTAAGTCTCAAAATCTCAGCCTCGTGCTGCAAAACAGACTACTTAATTTTTTACAATAAGAGCATTAATCTGTGAGTAATTCTATACCTCTGTAATACACGCACAGGATGATGGTTAAGGGAAGTCTGCAGCTATACTTTCACTGTTAAAAGCCTAACACATTGCCTAGGGACAGAAGCTTCTTTGATATTTTTATGAGAATTTGGTTTATACGCTCCTGCTAATAGATATTAATAACTTGCCATACAGCAGGAAAAAAGTATCAAACCTTATAGATTCAGCAAAATTATGAACAATCCCTTGCTGTCTGGGCGTCTTAAATTTGCTGAACTTCTGATACAAACTTGGCATAATACTGACACCTATTTTAAATTCCATTATGCATATTATTTTCTGGCCAGGTGTAATAAGCACACAGCATTGAATCAAGAAAGTTACATTTCACAAACTCACATTGGAAAGGTAAAAAGTAAAAGAGAAACCACACTGCAACTATATACACCACTTCAGGTACTGTAAACTCTCACTGAAAGCTGCACCAATAAAAAAGTTAAAAAATTAACACAGCGTACACGGGAAGAGGCAAAACTATTCAGATCTCTTGCATTGTTTGTAAGGAACTATCTAAACGCTTGAATAGAGACAGGAATAAGAAATGCAGAAAAATAGCTTTTTGGTGTCTTTTAGATGAATAAAAGACTACAGCTGTGGTAAACGTGGGTGGAAGCTATTCTTTTACCAACATTTTTCATACATCAACAAATGGAAAAATTGTATAAATATTATCCGCAGCTAGCAATATTCTGTGTCAGTTCTAATACTTCAGTTTCTTTTCTCATTGTCCTGGAAAAGTTGCACAGATATACGGACATAGACTTATTTGTGGCAGAGCAGATAGTAACAGGTTAATTCCATGGTTAACAAACACTCAATTTCTGGCACTTCTGAAATATTTATGCTGGAAGTTTACATTTTAATGAATACAGTTACTATGCTCCTAATAGTTTTTTTCACAGAATGCACACAAATAATATAGATTCCCTACAGCTGCCAACACTGAAACAGTGAAGGTTTTATACAAAACTGAAAGGCTATTCATATAACTTACTTATATGGCAGACAAAAATATGAGAACTACTAAGAAAGATTTTGGAAGTTTTAGGACAAAGTAACATTTATTTCTATGTATTCTTGCCTCTGATTGAACTAACACGCAACAAACTTTGCTAAGAATATATTTGAACTCAGAGTTTACAATAAAATTATTACAGAGGAAACTTGATTTTTACTTTTTATTTATTATGAGCTACATTTGGAATCTGTCTGTCACTTCAAAGACTCAAAAAGCAAATACAGGTTTTAACATTTTACCACTCATTCTCACGTATGTTTCTAATTCTCTGGAGGAGTCTTAAAAAGCAAATAAAAATTTCTCAAAAATTAGTCCATTTATTTGCACAGTGACAAAATAAAACCTATGAAATACTCCCTGATTTTCCCAATCTATACAAATCAAATATTAATTATGGTATCTCTTACCTAAGCAATATTTCAATTTCATACTTCTAGTGATTAGTGTTTTGAACATTGCAACATTTTGAACCAAACATCATTTTGGATGTGAGGTTTCCATGTACCGGTCTTTTGAACTGTGTCAGGTTTCTTTCTTTAACGTTGCACTTCTGACATAAACCTCTCATTTTGATTTTGTACTTTTTTAACTTTATCCCAGTTTTTACTCTAGCAAGTCCCATTTTGCATTCAGATGATTTGTAGTTCAGGTGCATTCTAATGGGATCTTGAAATTATTGGGACTTTGTTGGGACACACTTTTGCAACAGATTTCACAAAACATTACTTTTCAATGCTACTAACTTTTAAAGCATGTTGTGGCTGCCATTAAGAATAAAAAGTATTAGGGAAGGGGTAGAAAGGAAAAAGAAAGGGAATTAAGATGAAAACAAGCCATGACTCTTCATTTGTAGAAGTTTCAGTAATTCCAGTTTCGTTGAATATCTCCCTCAAAAAAAAAAAATTCGAGACGTTCACAGAACTGTAGAATGATTTCAGCTGGAAGGGACTACATAGAGGTCACACAATCCCACACAATTCCAACCCCCCTGCCATGGGCAGGGACACCTTCCACTAGACCAAGCTGCTCAGAGCCCCATCCAACCTGACCTTCAAAACTTCCAGGGATGGGATATCCACAGCTTCTCAGGCAACCTGTGCCAGGGCCTCACCATGCTCACAGCAGAAATGTTTTTCCAAATATCTAACCTAAACCTGCCAACACAGCTTGCTGCCCATTGCCTTGCACTTACCTAGGATTTTGCTGATGTTGGAGTTGTGCATGTCGGGGAAGGCCTGGAGGATTTTCCGGCGCTCATCCTTGGCCCAGACCATGAAGGCGTTCATCGGCCGCTTGATGTGGGGCTCGCTGCTGGCGCGGCCCCGCGAGTCCCGGTAGACCCGGGCTTCAGCCACCGTGGCCCCTCCTGTTGGCCAACAATAATACTGCTGTAGTTTAGCGGCAGAGCCATTCACTGCTTTACTCCCTGTAACGTCAGGGCAGGAGGAAACAAGATGGATGCAAAACATTATTACATGGGTTAGGAAAGTGCTTTCAGTGCTGTGCTTGTTTTAGCCTCTCTCCCTCTCTCTCTCTCCTGCCAGATCTATGAGAGTAAAGAGAGAGGAGCCAGCCAGTGGTCTCAGTGTAACTGGCCAGGCTTGCCTATCTGAGATGACCCAGCATCAAACTAAAGAAACAAATTGCACTGGTATGTCTCCAATTGGGGGTTTGATTTTTTTGAGTTTGCATTTGAGCCTTTACTATAGAATACATTCTCTGAATGCTCAACAACATAAACTCAACTAAGAATTGCATTTGGTAATCCAAACTGATGTAGGCCTGTTGACACTAGCCGTTGACAATGACTTTGCTGCTTGAGCAGGGAAGCACATGCCAGACATTTTCACAAAATAAATTATACAGTGCACCAAGCATATTTGTAAGGATTAGATTATATTTGGAGTTGAACATTTCAAAGTTGCATCTGCCTTGATTGAATTTTAGATGCGCTTTGGAGCATTTGAACCACATATATGTAATAAAACTGTCCACCTCCAACAGGTACAAGCACAGCACACTGGAGGCTCCAGAGTGGGAGAAAAGCACTCCAGCTCCGTTCCTGCTGTGCTTTTGTGTATCCCAGTGTCCTGTCTTTATCTGCCAGCAATTCAGCTTGTACATGCCAACCCTAACTGGATTTTTGAATGCACCCAGCCCTGCTCTTGACCACAAATAGCAAAGCCTCATGGGGCTTAGAAATCACAGAGATTAGGTGTAGAACTAGTTGCTATGGGATAAACTGATTACCAAGGCATGCCTTTACTGGAAAAAACTTCTGCAATTTTGATGATAGTATATATGTTATTGGAGTTATACTTTAGCTATAAAAAAGGCAAAAAGTGTTTACAGTGGGAGAGTGACAGACTTAGACCTCATCAAGCTGGTCATATAATTTAATACCTTGAAAAGGCAAGGTACTTGACAACAAATTAGTACAGCAATAGGTCTCCTTTTTAAAATAAACTATTACAGCTACCAACATGAATTTATTTGTCAAATAATATAAGATTAATTCTTTACAGTAAGCAAAACAAAACACTGCAGTTTTACTGAATGCGGGCACAAGTTTTTAGCTGTGCAAAATTCAATTTTTCTAATTCAGAGTAAAAGCATTATATAGGTACATATTTTTAAAAATTCTATATAAGAAACACATTTGCATGAAAAAGGGGCCCTAAATTAGAGGATGCATAACTAATACACTACCTTTTTGCCACCAGGTCCACAGTACATTAATTTCATTTAAAACGCACTGACCATACAGGATAAATTGATTTTGCTTTATATGGTGTTGACAGCCATGTTTATTGTGCAGTGAAATGTAGTGTAGTTTCAAGCTGACTATATCTATCAACACAGGGCAATATGCTGACTACTGGGCCAGATGAAGACATACATTACCCTGAGAGCAAAACACTCATTCCCATACAGCAGTGTCTTCTCCTGAGGATCACCCTGGTAATTTATGATACCTCCAGTGCCATTACTCTACAACTGACACCAATTTGGCAATTTGTATACTAACATGCGTGCACATAAAAGAAGACAGGTTTGTGGCAATTGTGAGCTGCAAAACTGCTTTAACACTGCTCTAAGTTAAGCACCATGCCACAGGTGTTCTGCATTTACAGGAGGCTGCAGTCAGCTTTTTGCTGCAAAAGGGAAGAGCAGTTTTGCAGAGTGACCTGCAGGTAGGACCAGTTGAGGAGGGTGAATGGCTGATGAGGCTCTGTCCACTGTTGCCAGAAGCCTTGAACCACAAACATATCAAAAATATTTTGAGAGAGATATTTTATTTAGAAACTGCAATAAGTTGCAAACATAGTAAGTCAACACTGAAATACTTGAGACAAAAAGTTATATATTTTGAGGAAAGTCAAACATAGCACATAACAGTTGTTCTATCCTTTATGATAATGTAATAAAAACATGTTACTAGTATGTGAGCAATTAGGAATATGGTGACGAAATAGAATTAAAGTATTGTTTATGTGAAAGTTACAATTTTTGATTCAGCTGTTCTACTCACAGCACAAGAAAGACATATTTGAATCCATAGGCTATCTTTCCATCTTTTATTTTGCCAAAGGTACTTATTCACAACAGCTAAGAGTTTGTCTTTTGCCCTTTCTAACACAGTTTTGGACTTTTAATGCAGGTAAAGATTAGTTTTACTGGGAGCAAGATTATAGGTGGCTTTTTAATCTGGATGTAATCTAGACAGAACTAAAATAAACAAAGAAAAAAGTAAAGGAAGAAAAAAAGAAGGCAGAAGACCACCATAAGTTATCTGTTTTCACAGAAAGGTTATGTTAGAAAACAATTCTTACTTGGAGTAATATATTACAACCATCCCAAGAAGGTCAACTGTGGCTGCATCTGCTTTATGCAAGTCCATACTTGAAGGACTTAAAAAAGCAGCCAAAGAGTTGATGTTCTTTGAGCTTGATCTCTGGGGAAATATTTGCAAGCTGACCTATAGGCCATCACAAAAGCATTTGCAAAATAAATTTCTACAAATAACTAAAGCAATATAATCTTCATTCTCTTCTGTCTCAGAACCACAAAATTATATTCAGCATATAAAGCTTTACAATAAAATAGTTTTTGTAGCATGGGATTCTATGGGTCTCAGTACCTTTTTAGATTAGACATGAGGAGCTAATGATACAAACACATGTATGCTCAGTGAGGTTTTACAAGTTGAAACACATAAGAACAAACTTTCAAGGTGGTTGTTCTTAGGTATTTCATCTATCAAGCAGACATTTTGACTTAATTGTGCCCTACAAAAACAATTTCAATATTTAGCAAAGTATGGATTTTTTTTCCAGTTGTGATAATTATAGTTAGTACTGATGGAGGCTCAAAGTGACACCTGAAATGTTTAAAGAAAATGTATATGTAAAGTAGTAGGTGTTTTAAACCTTTCTGAAAATATTTTCAGGAAATTCTAATAACTAATAAACCTAAAATAACAGATAAAATGGAAAAGTACTACCAGTGAAGGGCAAGACAATAGAAGGAATTGGTAATTGTCTCTCTATGGCAAAGCTCTATCAGCCAGTTACTGCAATCACAGAAGGAGGATTTTCAGAATAAAGAGCCTGGTCAGAATTTATAATTACTGCAAAAGCAGTTTGGCTGCTCTAGTGGCTTAGTTGGCAAAGAATTCTATATTTTGGCCTAAAGATAGGGGCTGTCCTCAAAGTGACACTTTGAGCTTCTGGATGTGTTCACAGCCTTACTTCCTAGATCCTTTGCATTCGCTCAACTTGTCATAACTTTGATGACTTAAAACTAAAATCAGATTAAAGAAGAGTGATCTTTTGTGGATAAATGCAGGCAACCTCTCTGTGAAAGCTGGATTCTATACTGCTCTAGGGACAATACTGAGGCAAAGAACACCACAGAATAAATCTAAAAATGCTCCGGCTTCATGAAAATTATTTCCAACAATATTTTCATTTTTAAAGAGCTCTACAGAGAACATTAGAAAGATAAAAGAATATGATCATCAAGAAAGATAAACATCCTCATGTGAAATAAATGTTAAGAAACAAAATAACAATTGTTATATTGTTTATTTATTTATTTATTTATTTCTGCCTTTATCTGAGTTTCTGACATTTACTAATGAAATAAATTTTAGGACAGACATCATCCCTCAGCATGCTTCCAGAAATCTTGGCCACATTAGGGTTGATCCTACTGTATTCACTGGGGTGTGGGTTTACCTTCCATTTTGCACATCATCTACAAAACCTGAGACTGGGCCTTTACATGTTACCAGAAAACAAATAATAGATGTGATAGAATGGAGCAAAAAAAAATGCTGAGAAAAAGATGAGGAAAAGAGAGAAAAGAAGTGACAGCAAAAAGAAAGATATTTTTATCAGTTACCCTGTTATTCCTTAATTACTGTTCACACTATGGCCATTGATTCAGGTTTGAAGTGATACATTTCCCCTGACTTCCTCCCGGATAATGAATCTGGCTAATCTAGAGAATACACTGTCCATCTTCCATGGACACACACACCAAGATAGGATATACAGAAATAAAGACAATCTTTCCAGGTTCCTGGTATGAAAATGACAGGTTAGTAGTAAAGCTCCTGTCAACAGTTATTCATTAAGCTGAGGTGACATGTTTGCCTAGTTTGGAAAAGACTGTCTGTGACCTCCAAAATATCTAGCCCTGTCTGTGGTAATACAACTAGCACTGCAGAGACCAGAACTTGACAAACCTGCAAACAGGAGTCATTTTTTTTACTGTGAGAGATGGGTTACTCATAAACATGGACATGCCATAAAAACAGGGAGAATGAAAAACCGGCTTTGCAGTTCCCTGTGCTACTCTTAACCTATGTACAGACCAATGCAGCCTTTGTGAAACATACAGCAGTATTTAAAATCAAATAGAAATATAGAAAGAGCAGCTTTTGCAAGCATAGAACACAAGAGTAGTCATTTAACTAATATTTTGGGTTATCAATTTTAGAGAAAGTTACAAGAATTATGACTACTTTACTGTAGGCTAAGCAACATGTAGCAGTTGTAGAGTAACATTGCCCCTGGCCTGCCTCTTATTTCTTCATCCCCAACACCATTCAGATTTTCTCATTCTTTATTATCAGCAAGAGAGGCAACATAAAGGGATACCCCATGAACTATTGTCCTTACTGGCATGTCTTGTCATCACTGGCAAAATACCCACTTGGAAACACAGCTAGGTTTGGAACAGGGGTGACACAAATGTTTTGTTTGTCAGGCGGCTTTTGTTCCAAATGCTAAACAAATATTATTCAGCTGCAATTTGAGCATTGAACGTTTCTCACAGGCTGCATGTCAGTGAATGAATGGGGAGAAAAACTGGGAAAGCCACAAGCAATTCATGAAACACTGCAATATTTAAATGGCCTCTAAAATTTTTCACCTGTAAATGTTCTGAAATGCCCAAAGTAAATACTAAGAGGTGGGAATATGCTGTAGCACAGGTTAGCTACATCCAAGCAACACTTCATTATGATAAGACTTCTCTTCTTCCATTCCCTTTAAAACATCAACAAGAAGAACCAACCGGGAATTCCCTAAGGTCAGCTCTGAGGAAACATAAACCTCTAATTCAATAACTCTGCTACTGCACTGAAAAAGGCCTTATTATTGCAACATCCATATGGAGTCAATTGAACATTAATGACTAATCAATCCCTCCCCTTTCTATTCTACTTATAGTGTCACAAGCCATGTTTAGATTAGCCCATTTCCTGCTTAGGATCGTTCAAGATGTCTTTTGTTCTTTCAGGGCTGGCCTGATGGAGGCAGCTTAAACAAACACACGACCCAAGTGGTGCAGGAGTTATAAACTGCCATATGTGAATGAACAAAGGGGCCATGCTAAAGCCTTTTGTGGTATTTGTTAATGTTTTTCATCTGAGTTTAAAAAGACCTAATGACTTTGTGGTGAGCTGATGCATGTGGCTCGTGGCTTTGCAAAATGAAGGAAATTCTAGCCAGTTATATATCAGCATATATTTTCCAGAGTGCCTTGTTTTCAGTTCTGGTGGCAGCGAGTTTACTTTTTTTAGTACATTTGTTTTATGTATGCAAGCAAAATACTTAATCTCAATTAAAACACAGCACCAGTTTTCACAGCCATACTCACAACCTGCATATACATCTCCCCACTTGAAAGACTAAAGCTAAAATTAAGAGTTGAATATCTGCTGTGTGTGAAATCAAAGCAACTGTTCTCAGCTCCACCAGTTTGCTCACCAACGTTTAAAAGCTGAATTGTTAGCTGTGCCCTAATAAACACCAAAACAATAATTCTAAATAAGCTGCTAGCACACCCATGCTTCACAGCCAGCCATACCCAAATCTGTGCCATTTAGATTAAATTTAGATTTAATTTAGAATTAAAACTGCTGAATGCAGCTACTTGCTTGATGGCTTACACAAACAGTTTACATTTCTTGACCACATTCTATGGCAAAGTGAACCCTCGTGGAAACTTGGCATGGCCTATAGCTAAAACAATAGAATAATGCTTTAAATTATATGGGATATTGACTGGATTAATTAGGGCTTGAGGCCTGACTTTAGCTCCTGGTGGTTGGCACTGTCACGTGTGCTCTAACATAAGAGTTACTCTGTGAAGATCCATGAAACATCTATAGAGAAATTGGGATGAAGAAGCAGCCTCTACTATAAATTTGGGGAGGTGTTTAAGTGTCATCATATTTTTCAATCATGTGCCACTTGCAGACTTCAAGACCCTTCACAGATAATTAATTAAATGCTAACAACCCCATTCTGACATTAATGTTATTGATAGAAAAGAAATATGAATCATATTTAAGTTGAAAGTTTTTTCAGCCTAAGTAATGATGCCAGAAGTAAGGGGTTGCCAGTCATCAGATCTGACAACAATCTACATTATTCAATCCATAAATATTGTTGTTGTAGCCCTTTGATATTTTATTTCATACTCAGTTGAGGAAAATAGATGCCCACAGAAAAGAAAATCATGGATGAAACAGCCCAATCCAAGAGAAAAAATACTAGCAATCATTGTTAGGTATATGACCAGATCTATGGATTTGATTTTATTTTTCAGAAAAAAACAGCTGGTCTACCAGCTAAGCCATTATTGTTACTATATTAACCATATTCAGAGTCAAACCAATACAAAGAAGAATGCACTAATCTATTTAACATAAAAATGTTTCCATAAAAAGTAACAGCCTTACTGCCAGAGTAGCTGTTACTCACATAATTTCAAATTTCTCATGACATGAGTGTCACCTACAACATCCAGAAAACACAACATTAATTTAAAACACAGGGGCTAATTCTGCAGTCTTCAGCCATTCCTAAAAGCTTTTTTGTTGAAAAAATCCTGTTTGAACAATGGCCAGAGTGATTCATTCATACTTCAGTCAATGCTTTGTTTTGTTTTAAAATGGAGAAATGACAGACAGGAATTAAGAACGGAGAAAGAAGGCAGTCTGACTTCATATTTGATGGATGCATTGCTCAAGGTGTGGCTAAGCACTGTTCATTGCTTGTTCACATGTTCCTTACCAAAACAATGATTTTTAAAAGCTTAAGTACAATGTAGTTTGTAAAAGGGAATTATGTTTGACAAGGAGGGAGGGTTTTACAAAACCACCTCCCTCAAATTAGGTTAAGAAATGCAGAATACTTAGCAAAAGATTTTAAAATGTGTTGCAGCCACTGCTTTAGTGATGCATTTCCTGCATTCAATCTTCAATAATTTGTCATTTTCTGAATGATGCAACATCATTATTTTTATCAAAATAACTAATTCCTTCCATCCAGCGCTAGGTGTTTTCACTTGTCATATCAGTAATTAGCAAGGAACTGGGGCTAGAATATGCACAGGACCTTTCTTCTTGCCTTTCACATGGAGTGCTGATATTACAACAACTGATAATGTAATTAGCAAATAATATAACATGAAAAGAAAGAAGCAAAAGCAGCATGATAACAGAAGCTGTTCTTCAGGCTAATATTTTCAAGTAAGTTACCCCTGAGCATTTGGGATTTGTGAGCAAAACCAGAAAGTTTTTACAAATATGGCAAATGGCATGTCTCAATACATGACCACATTTACCTGGTTTGGTTAAAATAATATAATGTTTGCCATGAAATAGGGCATACATGAACATTTACAAATCATTATTTTTTTAATTCCTCTGAAACCACCCCTGCCAAAATGAAAACACAATCATTTATTATTTGCAGAATTTATGAAGATGCTGCAATGCTCACACTACACACTCTTTGGACCACTGATTCTGTGAAATTAAATCAAAGTACAAATTAAGGAAATATTTTCCCCTTGCTACCAAGTTCTTCACTAGGCACTTTCTTAGACACTTTGCATATCTACATGGAAGAAAAGCAAATGATCCTAAACACTTTTCTATTTCTGAGATACTGAGGCTCCTGAAGGAGAAAATTATTCGCATTTTAGACTTAGAAAAATAGACACTTGTACAAAGAGGGCTTGTTTGAATCTGTACCAATTGCTCATGCTTAGCCAGAATATATGATGTTCTTTCCTTAGTGTATTCATATTTCTGCTCCACTCCCTGTGCTCAAGGATTTAAGGAGGAAGGGCAAGATTCCTCTCTCCTTCACTCAGTGTGATATAATGGTGGCTTTCTCCATTAACTGAAAATTCAGTTGTGCCTGGAAATTTTACACTATTTCATGGAGCTCCAAGCTTCTTTTGTCATATTGGAGCACTACCAAGAAACCCTCAGAGAATCAGGACCCTAGGGTGTTTTACACCTGGTGGCTGTACATGAGTGTGAAAAAAATGTTTTAAGCCACTGAATTACTATAGTTAATTTTTCAGTCAGTCCACCTAAAAATAGCTACATATACTGACTGATGCTTTCAGTATTTCTGACAATAATTTTCTCATGGGCAAAGATTTTCTGTGTAAAACTGCAGCCCACAGTTGCTTTTTAGAGCTACCTTCTAAATTCCTGAAAACAATCTTTTACTATATAATGGAAAATGTGAAAAGCTCTCAGTTATAACTGTGCTAATAGGCACCCCTATGTAAAACTCAGGGCATTGTAAAAGTGGTTGACTGTACAACATCAAAAATCCTAAGTGCAATTTTTTTAAAAATAAAGATATTATTCTATAAGAATCAATTACTGTAGCTTGGAAATGTCAGACAAGAAAGCTTCTTATTTAGCTGTGGAAGAAAAAAACCTAAGACAGTGGAAAATCAAAAGTTAACAGTTGTAGAGCATACTCAGATTTGTTATTCTGAAAATGAGAAGCATACTATATGTTAAATATTAGTGGCTTGAGAGGAATGAGTTTCAATGCTATGGAAAGATCAGTCCACACACTCCCAGCACAGGATTTTCAGTTCCCCTTCTAAAACATTATGGGGATGCTGGCAACAATGAGATGCACAAAGTGGTTGCCATCAGAAAAGTGATGGGGTGGTTCTTAAAGACATCTTATTCCTATCCCATCTGCAGATCTTGAGTTATGCCAGGGCTGAAGCACTGAATCTCATCCAACACAACTGAAATAACATGCCTAAGCACTTCATCCCAGATCCCTATCTGTTAGGAGTTATACTGGAAAATTTAGGGGTATCGCTCAAGTATCAGGCACAATCAGACTCATGGATGTTAAAGGCAACTACAATTAATGAAGGCCATATTTTAGCACCTGAGTTTATTAATATAGTAGGTTATTTTATCTTTAAATATAGAGATAGAATTGTTTGATTTAGGTTGTTTTGGGGTTTTTTCCATTTTGGGGTGGTGTTTTTGCAATCAAAGGCCTATAATAAGAATTCAGGGCAATAAAAATTCCAGTACTTGAGCTTACTCTCTGGATACATTTCTTTGTTTTCAGACAGCTTTCGCTGTTTTCTGATTTTCATCTTTCTCCTCTCAACTGCCATAGCAACTATTACAAATATTTATGTGCAACAAATTCTGGCATGGAGAGGAATTCTTTCCTCCGGTATTTACAAAGCACTGTCACAAAAGTAGGTGATGCTTTACCCTGCCTATGCTACCTGCTGTTTACACCTCTGCACAGGAGGGTGTTAAACAAGTCACCTCACAGGTTTGGATCGTCTTGGCAGCCTGACAAGGTTGATCTGCCTGCAAATGTATGGTTCCCTTTCACCTGCCTCCTCAGCTGCTCAAAGCCAACCTTTTTTGAAGTAGAGAAGAAACCCTTGCCCTTCTGTATAAGCAATTTTTTGCTATTGGGCTTGTATGAGGTTGTTGCGGCTTTGAGCATATGGTAGAGGTGCTCCTTTAATAATACACCTAATAAGTGGGCAAAACCCAGGCACTGGTCATGACGTCTCTTCTCTTGCCCGGGATAGAGGAAATGATGCTTTCACAGATGGACAGAAATTGGTAGCAGCTTTTCCTCAGCCTTAGAGATCAGCCTCCTGCTCCCCTTGTATCTCATGTTTCTCTCATGTTCCTTCCT